>CM055199.1:18188266-18235766 GCA_029224185.1 Karalla daura
CGGAGACTTTTAATCACACACAGCATTAGCGGCTGGCGGCGCAGCGAGGGTGCGGAGACGAGTCGGAGGAAGCAGAACAAGCGGCTGACGGCCGGTCTGATGCTTCACAGCCACACTGGCTCGAGAGAGACGAGACGAGGTGTGTTTCACAGCCCCAACACGGAGCAGGTCCCCAACCTCAAAACACATGCCTCGGAGAGCTTTCCCCTTTGACCTCAAAGCTACTACAGCTCCACGTGTGTGTGTGTGCGCATGTGTGTGTGTGCACGTGTGTGTGTGTTTGTGTGTGTATGTGTGTGTGTGGGTAAACAGGCAAATAAACAAGGCATTAGCAGGATAATGGAGCTCCTGCTGGGGCTGCTGCTGCTGCTGCTGCCGCTCAGACACTACAGTTTAGATGTCTGGCCAGCTCTGACACCTCACTGTGTTTGTGTGTGTGTGTGTGTGTGTGTGTGTGTGTGTGTGTGTGTGTGTGTGTGTGTGTGTGTGTGTGTGTGTGTGTGTGTGTGTGTGTGTGTGTGTGTGTGTGTGCGTGTGGACAGAGCGTGGGTGTGTGTCAGTGCCTGAGCACACAGTGAATGTAGGTCGCTGAGCTGTTCCCACAGACAGAAGACTCAGACAGAAGGCGCTGAGGACAGTGTGAGGCATGAGCTCATGCGGCTCCTCCAGCTTAATGCTGACAAAGTGGAATAATTAGCCGTTATCCTGTAACTCCACGGTTACGTAAAAAACACAGGCCCTGCTGTGAGGTGCTGCAGTATTCACAGATCCTGCTGCTCTTTTTTTTTTTTAAAGAGTCGCGGTCAATTAGAACACCTCGTTACATAAACACTGATCAGGTTAACTCATTTCTGCCATGACTGTGTGTATATTGGGATAAGATGAAATAATATGAGAACTTATATTTATACCTGAGGGGAAATTGCACTGTAAAGCAGCCAAAAGTCACATAAAACAGATAGATAGATAGATAGATAGATAGATAGATAGATAGATAGATAGATAGATAGATAGATAGATAGATAGATAGATAGATAGATAGATAGATAGATAGATAGATAGATAGATAGATAGATAGATAGAATAATCAACTGTAGTAATCGTGATAAAAGTTGAGACAGGAAATCAAGTAAATCGCAACCTGTTCTCGCAAAGTCAGTTCTAAAAATGTGCTCGCCTCAGAGTCGCTCTGCTCCTCTTGACATGGTCAAAGCCACCTAATTCCTCCCCCCTCATCCAACCCCATTATTTGTCTTTCTCATTTGCCGGAACATTCCTCCGACACTTACATCACACATGCTGGCAGCAGATGGCAGAGCGAAGAGAGCTCAGCACCTGGCACCCTCGGACAAAGCCGAGGGTTTTAGAAAAACACTCAACTCCAAATTCCCCAAAGCTAAGAGCTGTCAGCAAACGACTCCACTCATTTATCCCATGTAATATTTCTAAAATATTGACAAAAGTCCAACTGCTACTTGCAGGTGTGTCCATTGAAGAGTGTTTTGCGTGCAAGACACGCTGTAATTCTGAAAAAAGATGGACGTCCACAGTTTTTATTCAATCTTTTAATAGCCTCGATTCTGTGCTATCTTTTCTGAGGTGAGTTGGTCATGTGACCTCTTCAACATGTTATGTGATGTGTAAATTTAAAAAAAATTCTATTGTTCAGTCACTTCTATATCGACACATCTGAAAACCCACCTGATGAGAGTGTAAAAATAACATTTTAGAAGTTCTCTAATTGTGAAATTTAGGTTTTTGTGTATTTCTAGGAGTCATGCTATAATTTATCCGTTATGTTGATATCAAATCCTCCATGTCATCGCTACCGAAATCTCTTGACTAACAATAGCAAAACAGAGACTCACGGTCCGAGCTGAAGTCGTCTATCAGGATGATCTCTTGGATCAGGGAGGGAGGACTCCGCATCAGGACACTGGGAGTGGGGAAACAAAGGTGAGGATCAGATAAAAAACAAAAAAACAAACACAAACACAAACATGCATCAACCACCTGCGCTCCCAACCCCCTCGGTACCTTTTGATGGTGCGCAGGAGAGTGGAGCGAGCCTCATTGTGGAAGGTGATGATGATGCTGGTGGAGGGGAGGTCTGCATCGTAGGTCAGAGACGCACACCTGCAGACAAGAGCATGGAGAGGAGCAGGGTGAACGTGGGTCTCTATTGGAATAACACCTGCAAGTGTGTGCGTGTGTGTGTGTGAGAGAGAGAGGGTGTGTGTGTGTGTGTGTGTGTTAAAAATGTCTCAATTCCTCTCACACACACACACACACACACACACAGTTTTGCCGGGCAGCTGCGGTTGGTGCGGCGTTGCCCTGCGGAGTCGCCTCAGCGTTGTTGCCGTAGTGACGTGGAGATATCCGGTTGCCAGGCAACAATAGCACAGGTTTCTGACCCTCTGCTTTAATCTAGGACCTGTTGCTGGGAGCCGAGAGCCCAGATCCACACACGCTCACACACACACCGAGATGAAATATGACACTATGAGATTCTGATGCCGGAAAACACCTCGGCGATTGTTTAGAGCAAACAGACCAAAAAAAAAACATTTCAGGATAAAGCTAGAAACGCTGAAGTCAGTACTGCAACACTGTTGTGTGATGTGTTGCTGGGTAAAGATGCACTTCCATCACCGGTGAGGGATTTATTTGCCCAAGTATCAAAGTATCAAAACAATACTGTCCAGCAATGGACACGAAGAGACTGCAGCTCAAACAGATCAGCAAAGCAGTCACTCCTATCATGCACCGACCCACCTGTAAGCGCCATAACCGAGCTCGTGCCACATTCACCGCTCTCGTGTGTTACTCACGAGCATCCGGTCTTGTTATTTCTCAGTGTTAACAGGCAGTTGCCATAACAGGCCGTGCACTCAGCCAACCCTTTACCCCTGCCCTGTGTAAATACAGGCCGAACAAAAAGAAAAACCCATAAATGATGGTGCTGCCTCTCAGTTCTTCCTCCTCTCACGGTTAGGGTTTGAAAGAGGCAAAACACACTGCACTGTAAAAAAAAAAAGAGGCCTAAAAACAGCTAAAAACACAAAATCTAAGAATAGATAGGGTCAAAAAAGTGATTTGTCCATGCAGCAAGAGACTGCTTTAAGATTGTAGCGTAATGATGAGCACTTAAAGCTCTCTTAAATTCTCTAACTTTTCATTTTTATTTTGGTAAGACCAAATAATGTTCAGCATGGATCGTTATTTCCAGTTTGAAAATGATAGTTTCTAAATAGAAAAAGAAGAAACAGCTGAAGCACAGAACTCAATAAACTAGAGTATAAACTAAGTAATGCCTCCCTTTGTTTCTAATGAATGTGTACAGGAGGGAGAAACGCATGACAAGACTGTTTATCAGAGAGTTTTTTCAATATTTCAAGGTTTTCTTTTCTTTTGTTTTTTCACTGAACCAGGTGAACAGGTTCAAGACTGATTCATATAGCAGATTTGTTTGTCCTTGTACACAAACAACATGCTTTTGATAAAAAAAAAGAAAAACAAAACTTGTGAATTATAAATTTCAAGGTCCGGTTTGTTTGCAGCAAACTGCGTTCAGGCTCAAGGAAAGCCACAGCATGTGGTTCGGATGAACAAAGCCTCGGAAACAACAAATGATTCAGACCCTTTTTTTTCTTTTTGGTTTATTTTTGGTTTGAATAAGCCATGGAGCGAGCAACACAAAGTCATACGCAGGAGCTGGAATCACGCACTCTTCGCCCACACCTCTCAGAGTTTACTGAAATTAACCTGTCGTTTGCAGAAAGGTTTTTAATCACTGACTGAAAACAGGTGGAGGAACATCGACACTTTGCCTTTAATGTGAGCCATTTGGTTGCTGTAGCTCCACGTCACCTGGAGGTGTTTACATCACTCTGCATTCCTCATTCTTACGTCAGTCTGAGTCCAGTGTGTGTGTGTGTGTGTGTGTGTGTGTGTGTGTGGAAGGAGAACAGCCTGGAGGGAATCCAGCACAGTCAGGAAACTCAGGTCGAGCAAACCTAAAGCGGTGGAGTCTTTCTCCTTGTTAACATTGGAGGTGTGGATTTTTAGCTCGTGTGAATGTGCAGATCTGGCAGCCTTTCATGACAATCTGGCAACCACACACAGGGTTTTTTTTCTCATCAGGAACAATGAGTGTCTTTTCAGGTTACAGGTTCCCCCTCCCTCGGGTTTTTTAATTGTTCCAAAGTAGAAAAGGAGCTAGAAAGGCCACACACACAAAATAAGGTTCATTCACACCTCCTTTTTCAGCCATAATGTGACAGACTCTGCTGTCCTGGGTAGGAAATAGGGCTGGTTTGAAGTCTGTGTGTTTACTGTGTTGTGTCTCCATGGAAAACGTCCCAGGAGGATTAGAGCCAGATACAAAAACCCCACAGGCCTCATTTAATCTCCCTCACACTATATTTTCAGCTAATCTCTGCCATGTTGGAGTCACTTTACAAAGTCGGAAGAATCCAGGTTGGTTATTTATCCTTTTTTTTCCCCCCTCACTTTCACTTTTAGAGAAGATTTCATCTGTTTTGCTCTCAGCTACTGCTGATTTAAAGATATGTTGAGAATTTATCTATTTTTGCCTTTTCTATCTTCCCGTTTCACATCAATTCATTGCTGTTCTAAAATGTGTTCATAAGCCTAAATAAGTCAGGAGTCAAAACCAAAGTCAAAATAAGTCAGGAATATATGAAATGTAAGCCTCACACTCTAGATCACTGACTTCAATTGAATGTGTTAGACCCACAAAGGTTGTTACTCAACAAGGTCAAGGTGAAAGTGTTTTTCTTTTCATTCTAGGTCCCCTTCAACTCATCTGCATCATCTCAGATCCATGTGCAGGTCACAGCTCACAGACCCGCAGTGCCTGACTGTCCGCCCTGCTCACCTGTAGTGTCGGGTGTCTCTGATGGCTCTCTCGCTGCCCAGCCGGTCGCTCTCCTGCTGGTTGAAGGCGTGGTCTCGGTACGGGTCGTCCCCGGGCTTCAGCTGCTTCCCGGCCAGGTAGGACTTCTCATCGAAGCCGCCCAGCAGCTGACTCTGCTGCTCCACCCGCAGGGGCTGCGTCACCTGCACACAGCCACCACACACGTTATCAGCTACAGATACCATCCCCCCTTTTGTCAACTTTCTGAAATAAAGGTCTGAAAATGAGGCACCCAAAGATAAACCTTCCTCCCCATCCAAAACAAAACGACAAAAAAAGAGTTCAAAATAAGCAAGAAATGGTTAAAAACTGGGAGTGTGGCACTTGTTTTTGGTGTCAACACCTCTTCTCTGCCAACGCTTCTGACAACAAACTGTTCTTCTGCCACATGGATTATTACAGAACTGGCTGCAAGATACACCCGCCAACAGCCTCACACACACACACACACACACACACACACACACACACACACAGTCAGAGAGAGAGAGACACACACACACACACAGAGTCAGAGAGACACACAGACTGGCCCCAGCCTTCTAATTGAATTCAATTGAATTTGTTAGTGGATTGGGACAAAAGCAAAAAACAAAACAATTCCTCAGCTGATGGCACTGACGCCTCAAACCAAGAAGATCCCAGGTTAGACTTGAGGATTTACAGGGGGGTTTTTTTATATGAGGGTTTTAAGAAATAAGGTAAAAATTCTCTCGGCTTATCTTCACCTCAAAAATGTGAATATTTTCTTGGTTTTTTTTAGTCTGCATGACAGAAAATTGAATGTTGTTGGGGTGAGGACAAATAAAGGGCATTTTAAGAGCTGATCTTGGCCTTTAACAACTCATCAATCCATCATCATAGGCTACATCATCATCATCTGTAAAGGTGAAAAATCTTCAGAAAACTTACACAAGATTTTTTCTCTCTTATTTGTCTGATGAATGACTAAAACTGATTCTCGGAAAATTTCTGCTGAAATTTCTGCTCATCAACTAATTGATTAACCGCATGGGGATTTACTCTGCACTTTTCTGCCCCGCTGCACAAAGCTTTCTACGTTTCACACACACCACTGGCTATTGGGAGCAACTCGGGGTTCAGAGCTGTTGTTCAAGGGCACTCATGGCATGAGGACAGGGTGGAACTGGGAATTGAGAAAAAAGAAAAGAAACAACACAGCCCTGACATCCAGAGGTCTCTGGAGCCTCCGCAGACGAGATTAAGCAATTAACAGTTCCACTTCGACATTCAGACGACGTCTGAAAAGTCTAATAACCATGTGAAATAAGTCGGGCGCTGTGGTCCTGCACTGCAATCCTGGTGCAACACCGCTCTCCTGGGAATTTCAAGCTTCATCTTCTCCTCGGACTCGCTTTTAAGCCAGTCTGAAAGAATTATAAGACAAGTGATTAAAATGTAAATGCTACTCTCTCTAACCAGGTCAGCGTATCAGTGTTAGCGCTGGCAAAATGGGAGCCGGCACTCATCAAATCAGAAGCCGCAGTTCATAAATCCTCAGTAATTATTGGCTTCTCCTTTAACGCTCCTGAGCAGGAGGTTTAAAGAGTCGGGATACATCGAGGCAGATGAGACGAGGCCTTTATCAGAGAGCGTCCGCGTGATGGATGATGATGAGAAGAGCGGAAGGAGAGAGAGGAGCAAATGAAAAGATGAACGAGGAAATACGGAGCTTTGCTTTGTGCTGCTTTGTCAAAGCCTCGTGTAGCTCGTGGATACACTAGAAAGAGCTTTTGACCAGAGTTCAGGTGAGAGCAACCTCATTTTCAGTGTCTCCTGAGAAATAGAGCGTGAGGGTTTCAAGGAAAATGGATTTATATATCCCTGTGGTACTTATACACATACATATTAAAGCTCTGAAAGCCTACTCTCAGTGCATTTCTATTAAACCTTGAACGGCATAAGACCCATATATGACAATGAAAAGCTGGTGATAAATATATCTGAAGTAGTGCATGGGGTGATTTTTCAGACCATCCCATGTACAAGGCTATTGGAAATGTATGACGGCAGTGTTTTCGCCATTATGGCACATTTTCTCCTTTTCTCCTTCTGGCCATTGTCCATAGAGGGTCACATGACTGATTCAGATAAGATTTTGTGGTATGGAGCGGTACTGAACTTAATCTGAATCTAATTTTAAGAAATCTAATAAAACCAAGGAAAGACAAAATCCTTCCTCAAAGTGAAGTATGTAATTGAAACACAGCTAGTGTCTGCACCGCGCTGGGAAACAAGCCAAAGAGAAATGGTTTTGTCTCAAGCACTGAGACCAAAACAGAGCAAAACGAACATATTCAGTATTCAAGATTCTTTGTCACTGTTGTCATTGTTCAAGAACATGCAACAATAACATTCGAAGGTGATCTCGAACACCCTTTCATCCCAACATACGTTTTGCAGAATTGGAAATAAACTTGGTAAAATGTGACAAAATAATCACAGAGTTGTTCGACCTTGCTGCCAGCTTCAAGAGCATCTCTACTTAAGTGTAATTAAGAAATACAATTTTCGGTCCTCTCTACTTCTAATTAGTAATTACATGAGAAGAGATGTCTCATTAAGCTACAAGTGATTCATAATGATGTCTAACTACCCGAGACGCGAGCCGAAGCCACGTTTAACAAGTATGACACAAGCGGGCAGCTTGACTCCATTATCATCATGAAAAGATGAAGATTCGGACGCTGCTCCAACATATGTTTTCTTAATGGACTCATCCTTCATCCATCAAAGACGCCGGAACTAAGAATACAACTGATTTCTTTGAGCTTAAACGTGGCCAGCTCTGCGGTTTCATCACCTCTCACAATCACACGTGAAGATAAACAACTGGCAGCCATTTATTGGTTTTCTCCCAGTCACTCCCAGCCTGCGTTTAACCCCACTCTTCATCCAAACGACTCTATCCTCTCTGACTGGACGCGAGAGCATCAAGATGAAGTGGTATTTGCTCCACGGTGACTCAAATTGCATCTAAACCACTCAACCAGGAGGTTTTCGCAGCCATTCCCGTGGAATAAAAAAAAAAAACAATGTTCTCAAAATCGCCCGTCCCTTGGTAATCCGACGGGTATCATCGTGGCTAAGTATTAAGAGCTGCAGAAAATGGTTCTCCTCTGATAATAAGACAAAAATAACAGAGAGCACTCTGAGGCTCGGTCCACTGAATTAAACATGAAGCCCGAACACATCTGCTGGCTCCTCTCAGCCCAGTTATAAGACCCAACAAATCACGCAGACGCGTCAAATCTGCCTGATTGGATGGAGATGAAGCTCCGCTCCCACTCCGACTCTTGACAGATGACAGCATCCCTGCAGAGGACGCGCTGAGAATCACATCACAGAGTCGTTTCAGACCCTCTCTCCCGGATCTGTTTACATGCCGCCTGAACATGAGAGTGCTTTGTCTGTCCACTTCTTTCAAACTTATTTCCCCATAAAAATGTAATTATATGTGTGCAATGCTGTCATCCAACCTGAATTTATATACACACACACTCTCACTCACATCCATGCATTTTCTTAACCTGATTTATATCCAACCAAGGTCACATGGGTCTGTCCTGATCTCCAGGGCACATTGTAGAAAAGGTAACACACAAGAGACACACACCATTCGCTCTTATACTCACACCTATAGCCTCCAATGGACCATGCATGTCTTTAGATTGTCCCCCATAAACATGCCCACATGAAAACCCACATCCAGCCAGGAAGACTCATGCAAAGTCCAAACAGAATCAGTCCTGAGCACTAATCGCTGAGCTACCATGTGGCTTATGACAGCCATAGAGACGTTAAAGATACTAAATTAATTGAATGTTGGTGTAAAACCTCCTTAATGTTGTCATTGAGCAACAACACAAACACAAAACTTCACCTGCAGCTGTACATTTTGAACATCAACATGTCGGACTCAGTTTGGGGAAAATGCGTAGAAAAAGAGGCCCAAAACTTCTAGAATATTTCCATCTTTAGCCTTGACATAAAATATTTTACTTTTACTTCAGGGAAGGTCGGAAGGGAAGAGGTTCAGAGCATCGACTGCCTTCGGTCGATGTTACGAGTCAGATCTTGCATTAATCTGATCTAACCTAATTTATGAGTCTTTTCCCAGGTTGCATTGTAGCTTTGCTGTCTCTACCAGGTGTGTGTGTGTGTGTGTGTGTGTGTGTGTGTGTGTGTGTGTGTGTATGTGTGTGTGTGCGTGTGTGTGTGTGTGATTTTTCTGCCTCGGCTGCATGCATGATTAACCTCAGACAGGCAGCTCCAACCACAAACACTCCTCGCCTCCTCGGGCTCGTCTTCGCTCCCACTACACCTTGTTACGCTGCTCAAACACCGTGCATATGTTGTACACTCGTCTATTTTTTACGGGCCCGAAGACCGAAAAAAAAGAGAGAGAGAGAGAGAGGCAAAGATCGGAGATAGACCGGTGTTAATCTTTAGTCGTCCTCGTCTGATTTCTGCCTGGATTCTTGGTTTTTATCGGACGAGCGGTGAAGAAATGTCAGACACACTGAAAATCTGTCAGGAAGCTCAGACCTGAGCCAGAGATGAGCTGATTACAGGCTGCCGATAGACCATTATCACCTCTCCACATCTATATTCAGCCAAACAAGAGCAAGAGTTTAGCAAAATAAAGTATCTGCTGCTGTTGCTTCGCAGGTGCCATGTCGCACCTGTTTTTAAATGTGATGCAGTGCTGCAGGTTTTTACCACCCAACAACATCCCTGAATATGAAAACGCTGCTCCAGCCGGATAAAACCCAACATCTTGAGCCAGTAATCATACGAAGACTCACACGTTCTTGACCAGCGGTGGATTTTTTATTCTTGTTTGATTATTTACTCTAAACTAGAGACAGCTAGATGCTTTAAATCTCATCATGTCTTTCTATATTGTCAGGTTTTCACTTCAATGACTTCAACGTCCTGACGAAATCAACAAGTTGATTGACTCAACTTGAGTCAATCAACTTGGCTCAACCTTTGTTTACAAGGCACATTTTAAACAACAGAGTTTGAGTCAGATGCTGTAGAAACATGTTTAAAACAATACAGCAGTAAAAAAACGCTTCAAATATGTATAAATCATGATCGTATACTACGTAAGGAGTATAACTATAAAAGTAAGAGTAAAGTACTTTGCTGGAAGCAATACAAATATCCTTTTGGCACTTCCAAGATGAGTGCATGTGAAGATCTGACGCCAAAGAACGTGTTTGAAAGAAGGAAAAAAAATAATGTAATCAAAGCTGTGGTGGAGGTTTAATACCTTCATGCTTTGTGTATATGACTGTGATGGAAACTGATTCTCACCAAGGCCCGATTTTGTGTTTGCAGCATATTTTGCCCAGTTCTCGTTTGATATGGTGAAAATGGCCACATGGTGAATTTTTTTTCTTTCCTTTTTTCTCAGAAGAAAGAAAAGCAAAGGTTTGAAGTCTGAGAAATAAAAAAAAAGGGAAAAATCACTCTAAAAAAAAACCTCTTCGCAAACTGAAATATCAGAATCTTTGTTTTGGGGACGAAGAAACAAACTCGCAAGCTGCACATTGAGCTGTGTTTACAGGAGGCCCATGCACACACACACACACACACACACACACAGATTGGTACTGTTACTGTACTGAAAAGCTGAGAGATGAGGCTGGGAAATGACCACTCAGAGGAGGTAGAGGGGGAAAAAGTGGCGCCAGCGCAAACAGATTTCGCAGATGATGTCATTAGCGAACCGAATGTTGCTAATGAACGGACTTATGGGGGAAAAAAGGAGGAAAAGAGGGAGCGAGGGAAAGGAGAGGGGGAGCGAAAATGAAATATTAACAGAGACAGAAAGTGAAATGAGGAGAGACGGAGAGATAATGGAAATACTAGAGGGGCAGAGCGACAGAGGAGAGGAGATAAAATAAAGACTAATCGGGAGGAAGGAAAGAATAAAAGAGACGAGAAGGGGGAAATACAAAGGAAGAGAGAGATTGGAGAGAAGGGATGTGGGAGAAAAGTGGGAAGGACAGAGAGATAAAAGGAAGACAAGTGGGAGGGGAAGAGAAGGATGAGCGCACGTTGCCTTCTTTGTCGCGTTTAAAGAGGGACTAAAGACTGGAACGAGGAGGACGAAGAACAACGAAGGACTGAAGGAAGAGAGGAGCGAAGGATGAACAAGGGAAGGAGAGGGAGGAGAAACAGAGAAGCCTTCGGGGGCAGCCTGGTCTTTCAAGTTTCTCTTGTTTCCCTGCTTTCTCTCTCTTATGTCTCTACGCTCTGGTGTTCTTGGTCTCTCTGTTCTCTCTCAGGTCTCTCTGGTCTCTTTCTGGTCTTGCTACTCTCTCTTTGATCTGTCTAGTCCATCTCTAGTCTCTCTCTGGTCTCTATAATCCCTCTGGTCTCTCTGGTCTTTCGTCTCTCTACGGTCTATCCGGACTCTTTCTGGTCTCTCTAATCTCCCTGGTCTTTTTTGTCTCTCGTCTCCATCAGGTCTCCCAGGTCTCTCTCTCCATCTTCTCTCTCTCTCTCTCTTGTCTTTCTAGTCACTCTCAGGTCTCTTTCCAGTCTCTCTAAGGCCTCACTATCGCCACCCTCCAGCCTCTCTAGTCTCTCTTTGTGGTCTCTCTCCAGTCTCTTGGTCTCTCTAGTCTCTTGTCTATCTCTGGTCTCTTTATCTCTCTCTTTCTCTGTCTCTTTATAGTGTCTGGTCTCTCCAGTCTCTCTGGTCTCTTTGTGCTCTCTCTCCAGTCTCTTGATCTCTCTAGTCTCTCTCTCTGGTCTTTCTAGTCTCTTTCTGATCTCTCTTTGGTCTCTCAGGTCTCTCTTTTGCCTCTCTCGTCTCTTTCTAGTCTCTGTCATCTCTGCCTGGTCTCTCTCGTCTCTTATGTGTCTCTCTGGTCTCTTCTTTATCTCTCTCATATCTCTCTCATATCTCTCTATACTCTCGTCTCTCCAGTCCCTTTAATGTCTGTCTGGACTCTTATTTGTCTCTCTGGTCTGGTCCGCTCTCATCTCCAGGTCTCTTTTTTTGCCTCTCTGGTCTGTCTATGGCTGTCTCTGTACATGTGGCCTAATCTTTGCTGGACTCTGTAGAGCAGAGCTGCAGGTCAGGTTACTGGGCCCAGACCGCAGCCAGGAAGTCTCATTTTGGTGATGTGGGTGAACGACCCCGCAGAGCAAATTAAAGATTACAAACCAAAGAGAACAAACCAACAAAGACGAAGGTTTGCTGTTCAAAGATCGGTCTGATTAGAGCGCTGTTTGTGTCACAGGAGATCTCTCTTCTCTACGCTCTCACACACACACGCTCCCTACGCTGCTCCTCCGGGCACGCTCTTCACCTGTTTCCTCCTGCTCGGCTCGGTGAAGGAGGCCCGCGAGCGTGAAAAAAGCCGGTACGGCTCCGTCGTTTTCCATCTGGCCCTGAATTATTAAATCCTGTGAACAGCGTTTTAATGAATCCGCCGCTGCTGCTGTGAAACATACCGACATGTTGGCACCCATCCCCAGCCACAGCTGACACCACTTTATTGCTCCAGTAAATCGAGGAGGAGGAGGAGGAGGAGGTGGAGGAAGATGAGGAGGCCCCAGAGCTGCCGTGCAACCACGCTCGGGAATCACGTGTGATATCACAGAACATGAAGCCAAATCTCACTCAGGTGGAACTGTTTCAATCGGCCTGATTGAATGTCAGGATTGGAAGAGTCTAATCTAAGCCGTGACAGCCAATCAGTAGGCAGATCAGCTAATCAATGACAAATACCGTTGATAATAGGTCCGACCTTCACTTGCTTGCCGTTCCTTGTCCAAATAAATGTTATTCACTAAAGAAAAAGAAAAATAACTTTCAAGCAAAACTTTGCTCCCATGTGACAATCTTATCTTACTTTTAAAGTTTACGTCTATAACCAGTGACATTACCTGTGTTTCATGCCAACTGCTGGATAAAACACATACACAACCATTATTTTATAATTGATCAACTGGCTAACCAAGAGCTCATGGATTACTAGTGGCCAACGACAAAGTAAGTGGCAACTATATTTGAACAAATGTTTTGAGTATAAGAAATAAAAGTCAGAGTTCATCTATTCATCCAGTTCATCCTCTATCACAACAAAATGGATCTTTTTGTAGGTCAAACAACTAACTGATTACCTGAGAGAATGATTGACGAATTAATCACCTGCAAAAACAAGTTATTGCAGCTCTAATCTGCACATTGATCCGTACCTGAAATTAGAGTGGTGCTTCTTTCACGGAAAGAAAGGAATGACACGAGGAGAACGAAACAGACACGTTCATCATCATCTTCCACGGCTGACTTGATCTCAATCATGTCTAATTAAACCACGAAACGACGAGACTTCACATTTTTATCGATTCGTGTGATGAAACTGTTGCTTTCTGCTGTTTTCTGCCAATCGATGATCCTGCAGCACCACTTCCTCGGCTGTCTCCACACACTCACTCACACACCAGGACCCGTTCATGTGGATCCAGGCTGCGAAACACCCATCTCCACCTCCACCTCCACCTCCAGCCGCAGGCAGCTGCAGGCAGATTCAGACCTGACCTGACAGGACACCTCATTTAATTATATATTTGTTATCATTTTAATAACAGACATGACACCCCAGCACTGCCTCCTCTGGTGCCTCCGGCTGCACCACCGGGAGCCTCGGATCCAGTCTCATCACATTCATACTGTACATTAGTCTGGAATGAAACATGCACGACACATATTGTACAATCTGCTCCTTTCAGCCCCGTGTTGCACGGCTCACATGTGCAGCCGGGAGCAGAGACGTGCTTTAGTTCGCGGGGCGTGTGCGCACGACGTGCAGGACTTATGGAAAGCCTCTTACACTGTGCATGAGGGCAGGAAAACACCGACACACACACACACACACACTGACTCTCACACTCACACTCAGACAGGCTGCAGGGATGATGGTGCACAGGAGGCTGGAGGTGGTTCAGGGTGGGTTGTTGCAGCCACGTCTTGCTGCTCCTGCTCCTCCTGCCTGCAGCTGTGCACCATCAGCAACAGCACCAGCACCTCCTGTCATCACCTCTGTCTCTGACACACTCACACACACACACATACATACATGGCTCAAAAAAGATGACAACAGAAAACGTAGCCTAGTTGCATTAATAGGGAGCAGATTGTGTGCATTGGACGTGTATTATGGACCAATGTAGCGGACATGCATGCAGACGCGCGCGCACACATACACACACACACACACACACACAACCATACATACACGTACACATGCAGCAGACACACACATCTCAAGATGCAGTATACTTTCACACACACACACAAACGCATCAACATGCAGCACACTCATACCAAGGCGAAGCACGCGCACGCACATCAAAAACAATTACAGACACACATCAACATGCAGTAGATACACATGTCAGCGAACACATGCACACCGACGCACAGACACACACGCGTCAACAAACACACATGCACGCACAGACGCGCCACTACATGCGGCACGCGCACAACCGCACACACACGCACGCACCGACACGCTCACACACACACAAACAAGCAAACACACACACACACACACACACACACACACATACACAAACAAGCAAACACACACACACACACACACACACATCAACATGCAGCACACTCTCCCGCAGCTCGACGCCTGCAGCACCCCCTCCTCCCCCCTCTCAGTCACTATGAGCGGGATGGTCCTGTCGTCCCCATGTATCTCCAGCCTCCCCCCCTCCGCCTCTCTCCCCCCTCCTCCCACCCCCCCTCCAGCCCTTCTCACTCACTATGAGCGGGATGGTCCTGTCGTCCCTGTGGATGTCCAGCCGGCCGGACACGGCCCCCCTCCCCCCGGGGCTCCTGCCCCTGGTGTGCGCGGCGGCGGCGGAGGGAGAGGACTGCGGCTTGTTGTCCTGCCACAGGTAATAGAAGGTCCCCAGGATCCAGGCTACGGTCAGAATGGCGATGGCGTTGGCCCGTATCCTGCGCATGGTGAGCCCATACGGAGGAGCAGGAGGAAGAGGAAGAGCAGGGGGAGCAGCAGGAGGAGGAAGAGGAGGAGGAGGTGGTGATGATGCAGCTGCGGGTCGCCGAGCTGCGCTCACACACTGAGCGCGTCTCCTCCTCAGCTGCTGCTCTGAAGGAGCGGAGCGACACTGGACCCAGGTCCTAGTGCCGAGAGATAACACGCCCCCTGCTCGGAGAGAGAGAGAGAGAGAGAGAGAGAGAGAGAGAGAGAGAGAGAGAGAGAGAGGAGGTGAAGGCTCAGACTGGCAGGGATCAGCTGCTGGATGCAGATTGGACCTCAGAGGAGCTGTGGGTGTGTTAGTCTCTCTCTCTCTCTCTCTCTCTCTCTCTCTCTCTCTCTCTCACTCACACACACACACACACTCTCTCTCGCTCTCACGTCTTTCTCTCTGAATATCCCTCCTTTCTCTCTGCTCTCTTTCGCTGCATTTCTCAATAGAGTTTTTCTATCGCTGTTTTTCTACGTACATTGTATCTGCGTCAATCAATTCATTTTACCATCTCAACTCTCACTCTATCTATCTATCTATCTATCTATCTATCTATCTATCTATCTATCTATCTATCTATCTATCTATCTATCTATCTATCTATCTATCTATCTATCTAGTTCCCCTTTATTTTAAAGACCTAGAATGCAAAACCTGGTCTTATCTTGAGCAAACCCTACTGTACACGTGGTTGCCAGATAAACATGAAAGGGTGCCAGACCTGTGCAGAGACAGACCGTTAAAATGTTAAATAGCATGTGAAGTATTTCTTGGCTTCCATACTAACACCAGAGAACGAGGATGAAGGTCCCTTTAAAGAGGAAGCTGTCTCTTCTTTGTTTCAGTCTCTCGCTCAGAGACTAATTACGCATACATTTACCCGAGCGATTAATTAAACATCATACGAAGGCTGGAGGTTTCTGATACCGCTCCATGTTTACATACAGCAAATATGATCAGTCCATAGTCCAGCTGGAGTTTGACGGATTACTGTTAAATTAGACTGAGGCGTATAAAGCAGATTAACAGCTTAAATATTATCGCAATAATGGTGATAATAATAATGCCAGTGCGGTATGAGGCTGCAACGTTCTGTTCATTTCCTTTATTTTTTATTTTTTCATTTCACTGTGTTGCTGCTTTCACTCGCACAGAGAAGTGAAACGCTCCAAAAGGTCATTTCAACAACTTTTGGCTCATTCAGCCGGATGATGTTTTGAGTTGCCCTTTTAGATCCCGAGTCACATCGACCAGTGAGGAGAAACAGTGAGAGATGTTATATTTTGCTGCAGTCGTGTAGAAAAAAAAAGGGGAAGTGACGCAAAGCTTTTCTCTCCATCATTCCTCAGTTTGATGAATCCCATTTGGTTTCTAAACTGCCAGAAAGATAAAACATGAATCAGATTTTTGTCACTCACTAATCAGCTACTGATTGATGCTCAGGATGCTCAGGGACCTTTGAGAAGTTTGTTTGTAGAGTTGATGGATGTGTTTCTGCAGTTTCATGCTTCCAAAACAGAGACGAAAGGGAGTTTTATTTCTGTTGTTCAAAAAGTGACGTTCGGTACTTCAACCAGCCGTCCTGAGCAGGCCTTGCTGTTACACAGGTTAATTACTATTTGTCCAGATGTTCCAGTGAAAGCTGCTATCACAACGTGGACGGATGAGACTAAAACACTTTCGCTCTGAAGAGGGGGGGGGGGAAGCCCATTTCAGCCCACCGTGCCTTTGATTTCCACCCGGAGCCGGAATCAGAAGGAAAAGCTCGTACCTTTGCTGCAACATATTAGTCCTCGCCGCATCGAGGAAGACTCATTATTCTGCCTGTGCATCTTAAATTATGCATTTAAATTAAGAGCCCCGCAGCTCACGCCGAGAAAATTAAGCAACGGCGGCGAATTGATCTCAGAGAGAAAGACAGGAGAGGAGCCTCCGCAGCCTCATGAATATTCAGCTCCACTCTGGATGCGTGTGCACACATGACCCCAGCGACGCCCACCTACTCAACGTAGGAATAGATCGGAGGTGTTCGAAAAAGAAAAAAAACGTCAGAATACATTAGACTGAGAGAGGAACACCCCCTCCACATGCACACACTCTCCGAAAAACGTCCCTAGCTGCCTTTAAACGGCTGCAAAGGAATCAGAGCAGAGCAATAAACACCCAGGAGGCAGAGCAAAGCACAGCCGAGGAGTTTTCTTCATCTTCCTCCTCTTCTGCAAGAAGAAACATAAAAAACAGCCCACAGCATGAGCTCATCCAACCCCACCTCACAGCAACACACTCTGCATTAGTCACTGTGGAAGTGTGTGTGTGTGTGTGTGTGTGTGTGTGAGGCATCTGTCCGTCTGTCAGTCCATCCTCCCAGCTGGTTCCACCACTGCAAACCTTCAGGAATTAGGCAGTCAGAGCTCTCCTCTTCATCAGAAACACAACAAACAAAAGGAAACCTGATACAGAGTCATTGGGTGGGGGTGTGTGTGTGTGGAGGGGGGGGGGTGCAGCGTCATCTGCAGCTGTTCTCAGATCTGTCGCTCATCTGCGAGGAGCCGCAGCTCACATCAGCAGATGATCTCTGTCCGCGTTTTCATGTTCTCCCACTTTCTCTTTCTAGGAAAGCCCCAAAGTGCTGCAAGTTTGGGGGAAATGATCTCGGAGTGTGTGGAAAATGCGGTCTCGGGATCATAAACATTGTCAGGTAGTTGTACAGGTTACTCCTGCAGCTATGATGGATTTGTTGTTGGTGGCTGGTACAGAAAAGAGACAAGAAACAAACAGTACACAGACAGTAAGTTTGATACGTGGAATATACAACAGGAGCTTCTGTATTGTGTCATTTTGTAGGCGAAACATCAAGATTTTAGATGTTTCCAGCCTTAAATAGTGCACCACTACACTACACTACTACAGTACATGGGACTGTTTTATGTAGTCACATGACCAGTTCACCTCATCAGATTCAGTTATGTCATAAAACCATGTATTGAACATTCATCTTCCTCTAAGTTTTGCAGGATGAGATTTTTCCTAAATTATGGAATGTGAAGGGAAAAGACTTCTGAAGAATCACAGTTAATGTGCAATAGAATTCAATGGAAACACCTGCAAGAAGCAGTTGGAATTTATCAGTATTTTAGAAATATCACTTCTACTATTGGCGGGAAACAAAACCTTGAGTCCCACCAAAAGCAGCAAACACACCTCGGACAGGACACAATCACCCCCTTAGGGGCAACTCAGAGTCTCATGTCTGTCTTTGGAAACATGCAAACCACTCCAACGAGGATTTTAATCTTCTTGTTTTGAGGCACCATTCACAAATCACTCTTTTCTCATCTTGTCTCATCTTATTTGTTGACCGATTTGACATTTCACAGCTTATGATGTTTCGCCCCCCTCTCGTCTGCCGCAGTGAAGATGCAGTGAAGCCAGAGCATGGTGGGGGTGGGTTTCGAACCGACGAATCAAACAAACCGAATTGTCGTCCGTTCCTGCTGTTCTGCGTGGAATCAATCCAGTTGGCGTGTTTTTGAAAGCAGGATGGAAATCACAGAGGGCACACGGGTCTCTCCGACGGCTCTATGAGGCGCTGCACTCCGAGGTTAATCTCATTATACGTGTAAGCTGCTCTTCCCCTCTCCTCCCCCCGTCATGCAGAGAGAGGGAGAGGGAGAGAGAGATGGAGAGAGAGGGATAGGGAGAGAGAGAGAGAGGAGGGGAGGTCACAGGGGTCACAGCCACATCTGGCTCAGGGCTGCGAGATATCCGTCTTCATTCGGACGGACAGGACCGCGCCTCTCGAGGCTCTGCTGCTGTCACTGTTATCTCTGGGAGAGACGGTGACGCCCTGGAGAAGAGAGGGAGGGAGAGAGAGAGAGGGGGGGGGGTCTCATCATACAAGGAGGATAAAAACACATAGAATAATCATAGCGAGATGTCCTTTAACGTCTACTCTCCTAATTGTGGTGTAGATCTGAATCAGGAGCTCATCCATCGAGGTCATTCGAGGAGAAAGAAAGCGCCAGAGTCGAAGATGCATCACGACGAAAAGATTTATTAATACTCGGCCCAAGGAGAAGCGAAGGAACATCAACTTTAGCTGCATTTAAAGTGGCAGTTTGTAGCGGTGTTATCTCAGGACACTTTACATGAACAAACAACACAGGCAAAGCAGAGCTCGACAAACAGACCAATGTCAAGAAGCTCACCTCTGTTCTGTCTTTAAAGTCTCATAGTAAGCTGCACAGGTTGTCAGTATCCGTGTTACATCACAACACTATCTGTATTCCTCCAGTTCTCTCTGAAAGAGGCAGACATCTGATGGAGTCTCAATGCCACTCATGTTATGGACCTTCAGGTGTACGTTGACCCTCATCTCTGCCAGTGGCCACTTCAGAAGTACAGAAAAGAAACATCTCTACACTTGCACTAGTGTGAGGCAGTAAAGTAGTAAAGTACTCCGTAACAGTCACTGAGTATGAAGTTTACGTATGGTTGCCAGATAAGCATGAAGCAGCACCGGATCTGCACAGAAACAGAATGTGATATTGCCACAACCAAAAACAGTCTTGTAAAATAACATCTGATGCATTTCTGATGAAATGAAAATACTCCATTCAACCATTCTAGGTCCCCTTTAAACCACTGCTGTCTCATTTTGCTTTTCTGAAGAATGTAGAGCAGTGTTTTATTGCTGCACTCTGGTCTTTTCTTTTCTTTTTGCAATGTAACATAGCTTGACTGTTTTTTGGGGGGTTTTTGTCCTACGGTTTGGATCTGAGTGTCTGCTACATGACTAACTAGCTGAGTTTCCAGCAGGGTCGCTCAGTCCTCAGAGTCAGCAATCCCTCTCATGAGACTCATGGAAAGACAAAGCTCCACATTCCCATGAAAAAAAGAGGGAAAAAGACAAGGGGGAGGCTTTCCAGAGTTAAAATGTACCGGGTGGGAACAGTACAGAGGCAAAGGCAGGTTGAATTAAAAAAAACAGGGATTAAGAATCAATAGAAAACAGATATCACAATCAGATGAACTTTATTTATTTATTTGTCTCTAGGGAAACTCCAGTCCCAGAGGTTGCTCCAAGGCAGGATAATGAATACAAGGGAATGAATATGAAGATGTCAAATGAAGGGGAATGGCAGCAGAATGCAAGTCATATAATCGAGATGTTACAAACTACAAATGAAATTAGAAAAAGAAACATGCCGAACATGATATTTTATGATCTAGAGTGCTGTATTGCACATAATGGGAACAGACACACTCCTCTGCAGACACACCCACACACTGTCCCCAGCCTTTTAGTTCTGCTAAGAGAGACTGCTGGCATTTCATACCACTGTGCCAAAAGTTATGCATCCACAGAAATCACACTGTCTACACACACACACACACACACACACACACACACACACAAACACACACACACCAGAACATACAGAGACAGAGACACACAGACGCAAACACAGACACACAAAGAAGTCTAATGTTTGCACACACGTCTACTAGAAAGATGAGAAGAGAAAGACACAAAGGTCTAGTATAAATGGGCACACACACACACACACATGCACACATGCACACACACAATCCTGTAAGCCTGTATGGAATTTCACTGAGATAATAGTGGAAACTCAGCCAATCGCCTCTCGGCTGTAACCAGTGTCAAGCTCCTCCATACAGTACATGTTCATTCTTGTGTGTGCATGTGTGTGTGTGTGTGTGTGTTGCCTGTGTGTTGTGCAAACATGCAAGCGTATCGAGCAGCAGCTTCTGTCCAGACGTGGAGGTTTCCCATGCCGCCTCGCCGCAGAGCCGAGCGGCCTGCGAACAATAAGCAGCTTTGGTGAGTCGACTCCCGAGAACTTAAGTCTTTTTACATCGGGCCCGGCTCCAGAGCTGACGTCACGCTCCATCCTCTAAGTGTGCGAGACACTCCCTGAAGACCTGAGCGGGGCTTGTAAAACTGAGCAGCTCCCTCGCTGACACAGATTGTAGACTTGCAGAGAGTTCACTGAGGATAAGTTTTCACAGCAGAGGAAAGAAAAGCTCCACGGACGCTTCAGAAACACTGTTCTGCTCCCTCTGTTTTGTTGCAACCCCACACATTCAAAGTGCTGACCGTGAGAGCTTTAATATGAAGCTAAAACACATTCAAACAATGTTTCTATTTTTGTTGGAAATGTTCCTTTAGCTGATGTAGTATGTGTTGGATGAGAGCTGTGTTTGGATTCAGAGCAGCTAGCTTCTCCATTGTATCTGGACGCCTAGAAGGAAAACTGTTACACTGGCCATTAATACACGCATGCATCTGTTTAATAAGGTGCTTTTCAATAAGGTGATTAATACAAATAATCAGATATTCAGGGTTTAGTGTTTTGCAAGGTCTGCCTGGTCCTCTCTTGGTAAGTTGTGACTTTTGCAGGGATTTTTAACAGGTTAAAAGTTCCTGATTTTGAGTCTCTGACTAGTCAAGTCTGCAACGAACTTTGTGAGATGTGCGTTTTTGCTGTCTTTCAACACAAAAATTTGAGATAATCTGAAGGAAGATACACGTTTCTCTATGCTTCTAAAGGTTGCTCCAAGACTAAAAAAACAAAAAACAAACAAAAAAAAACACATAAGGAATCAATAAGAATTTACAGCCATGAGCCAAATGTTTGAAGGTGCAGTGCTGTCCTGTGTCCTGCTGACAGCTTTATAGCCACTAACAGGCCTATGTTTTGTCCTCTGCCAGCTGTTTCTCCCAGGTTGTTGTTTGTTTTGTTTCATTTCGGCTTATCTTTTGCAAAACTAGCTTGCCAAAATTTGTGGATTTGAGTGCTTTGTTTTAGCAGTTATTGAGTAGACTTTGTGTGGTTAGCACACAGTATACATTCTGTAGGAGAGTTGCTGTAGGAGATTAAATATGTGCCTTAAGTTTGACTGTTGTGAAGAAGAATTGATCATCTGCATACACTGATTCCATGATACCTGACACCAAAGCGCAACATTCATCGCCAACATTATAAATCTTTGATAGGAACCTCCACTGCAGCTATGCTGGAATGGACCAGGTGCAGCCCTATAACCTAAATTCTTTTGGACATTTTCCTGTATAAAGACAGAAGGGTGAATTTAAGATATAACAGACACGGAAAACTGAAATCACAGAGCTGGCAGACGACTTCCGTCACTGCGATACCTACTATCCTTAAATAATCAGGACTGTTTTCCTAATCAGCTGCTATGTTGTTGGAGCAGCTGAGGCCTTTTTTCCACAGCATCTTCTGCGGTTCGTGTCGTACGGGTCAAACCCGACGGGTGGAGCAACAGGATATGGAGGCTGGCGAGCAGGAAAGTACACGGAACAGCGGCACAGATATCTTCAGACCTGGCCGGTCACTCCTGTATCCTGTTCCACGGTCCAACCATCAGGCACAAACCATCAGCAAATATTTGCACACGAGATGGCCACACACTGGCAGCACACGCTATTACTATTCGGTTTCAGGTTTATTGTGGGCATCGCTGGAGACAAGGCCAGAGGCACCACTACTGTTGTCACAAGAACATGTGGGGATGCAGCCATAGACTTTATACACACACACACACACACCTAGTGAGCACACTTGTCTGCATAACGACACCCAGGCTAATTGTATGGCGGTGAGATAACAATATCGAACTGTTATTGTTCTTTATGATAAACAGAGAAACAGATTCCAGGGGAATCATTTATATTTTAGTGTCTGAAAGCTTTTGCCTTTGATGAAATGGGCATTAATGCCTCTCCTCAGGCTCTGCAGGGGCTTAGTGAGCCGCCAGCTGTTTGTGTGCGTTTGTGCGGTGTAGATCTGTGATTGTGTAAGACACAGTCACACAGTCAGCAAAGAATAAGTTGTGCACAAAAACGTTTTTATGCTCTCGCAGAAACTCACTGGCCGAGGTTGCAAACCAGCAGGGTTTGGATTTAAATAAAAGCAGAAGTAACAAAACAACCCGAACAATAACTCTAACTGTTGCTCTGCCCTCAGCTATGTTGATAATGCTAATATATTGATGCTCAGCAGATCCTATCTTTACTAGTGTACTGTGCATGTCTTCATTTAGCATGCTAGGATGCTAATATTGACTACAAAAGCTTGAAACTTAGAAAGGCACCCAGATGTCATATAAATGTAATCTTGCATGTGTTTACTATTAAAACAACAGATGTATCACCTAACTTCATGATGCTACAGTGTAAAAAGTTATATATCTCTAACCCTACTTGGAATCCCTAACCCTAACTGTTAACCGTAGTTGGTTACCCTAACCCTAGCTGTTAACCTTAACACCACCCCCACTCACCCCTTGGTCGGACAAGTTGGAATAGGAACTGTTTTAATGTTAAGAGAGTAAGTAAGAGTAAGTAAGAGTAAGCTTTCATGTTGTGTGGAGAAAAGTGTAGTTAAAGCGTAATGCAGATGCAGAGACGTGGGTATATATGCTTACTAACAGGAAATGTTTGAAATGAAGTTTTTGAAGTCTGCACAAAACTTTATGCTGAAGTTTTTAATCAACTTGTCTGGACAGGACTTTTGGACCAATGAGCAGAGCTGGGGATCCAGAGCTGCAATATAGCTGCACACACAAACAAAACGATGGAAGTTTCATCACCGGTGTCTTACATCAGCACCGTCAGCATCATTTGCTCAGTGTTTACACAAATAAAGAGCTCCATAAAGAGCCCGGAGGTAGTAATGTACCTCGCTGCCAGCTCTGCAGAGCACAAAGCCAAAGGTAGGGCCGGGTTAAACCAGGCAGACTGCTGCCGGCCTTCCAACTGGAACGTCTTTTCCATTCGCGCACTGGTGCCTCATTCCAAGAAATTACAGCATCCCAGTAAAACACACACACACACACACACACACACACACACACACACACACACAGACACTCATACATTCTCAAAGTCATTCACACACAATGAAACAGAGAGCTACAACAACTTGGAGCTGAATGAATTATTCAGTGATTTCTCACAGAATCGTGGACACTTTCTTTTTTTTTCATGTAGTCGCATGAGACTAGTGTAACCGCTCTCCTCCATATGCTGCGGGTTCTGCCCAGATCAGCAGAACATATTCTGTTCTCAGGCTCGGTTCCTGTCGTCCTGCCCAGACGAGGGAGTCATCGGGGTCCGCGCTGCAGAGAGCGGTTGGCAGACGCCGCTGTGAGGGCGTGTGTGCGTGTGTGTGTGTGTGTGTGTGTGTGTGTGTGTGTGTGTGTGTGTGTGTTGCCGAGCAGTCGGCCTGTTGTGGTTCTGTTGGTCCAGCTGGCTCGGCTCAGAACAGGAAGTCCATTAGCAGCAGGACGCGGAGCAGCCGGGGTGACTCAGCCCGATGATAATGGGCCCATCTGGAGGAGGAGGAGGAGGAGGAGGAAGACCAGATGAGAGAGGGCCGGTGCTGCCCAACGGTGGGCAGATAAATGGACTGGAGTCACCTCTTACTGGGAACCAGGAAGAGACAGAACTTTCATCTGAGGCACGTGTACACAGCCCTTGAAGTTAGTACAGTTTAAACCCATAAATAAATCAAGATTATGATCCACCATTATGAGTTTGATTTGTAACACTTTAGATTAGATTAGGGAACATGTACAGTACTCACCAGACATGGTCAGATACTGGCCCTTTACTAGTACTTAGAAACTATCCATTAAACTTATTTTACATGATTATAATTCACCATCAGTCAAAAGATGATAAATAAATTTTGGGTAAACCTTAAAAGTATTACCCTTCTCTAGTCTTGGTTGCAAGTTTATGAGGCCTCACCTTTTGTTGGTATTCAAGCTCTGTCCAAATAGCAGACGCAGCTTTATAATTGGCAGGCATTGATTTAAATACATGATTTAAAATATGAGGAAGACTCATCTAAGAATAGAGCTCATATTATTATAGGGAGAGCTACGGCCTATGCTGAGCAAAGCTCTTTGAGATCATAATCCATGTACAACTCTCTTGCTCCTACTGTCAATTAAATTGTAATTAGAAGTAAAACTCTTCTTAGTAATGGTTAATTATGATCATGCAGAGTAATGTGTAAACAAGTCATTAGACTAAGATAAAGTAAAATAAGTACAAATTGATAAGTTCACCACAAAATTTAGGATAACTTGATTTTCACAAGTCAATATTAATTGACAATCCTTTACTCAAAGAAGTTGAGACGTTAGCTTTATGATATTTTCCTTCATATTGTCAATTGAGTTTTATTTCTGCATTTCCATATCAGCCCATAGAGGGTTTCTATGCCATCTGCACAAGTTTCATTATTTCTCTCATTGTTTATTTTACTAAAATAACTTAAATATTTCACGTAATGAACTGACCTGAGCATCTCTCACTGTTTTCAACTCTACTCCCACATTTCTCTCCAAGCCATAGGAAAAAACAGACGCAAAAACAAGTGGAAACACTTTTTCTTTTTATTACCGATGAAAGCCAGACGCACAGACAGATGCTTCACACCTCAGAATCAAATAACTTCCAACGAGAGGCGCGTTTTTGTGTGTGTACACCCACACACACACTCTCAAGTCTCTATACAGTATACACACACGAGTGGAACAAGTGTCCCCACTACAAAGGTTATTCAGGAACAGTCTTAGCAGAGAACGTGTGCAAACCTCTCAGAGTAGGAGGGAGGGGTAGGAGGAAGGGTGGAGGGGTAGGAGGGGTAGGAGGGGTAGGAGGGAGGGTGGAGGGGTAGGAGGAAGGGTGGAGGGGGGCGAAGGGGGTGCACAGAACGCAACAGCTTGTGGGAAGTCAACATTGGAAGTGTTGTAGGAGTTTTCCTACTCAGGCCAAGTGGTTAAGAGACTGAACTGATGTGAAATAAGACAAAAAAACAAAAGAAAAAAAACAAAACAAAACATACATTCACTGTATTTGTATTGTTTTGCTTATAAGACCAGGGAGTCATCGTCTAGCTTTTGAACTCCCCTCCTGGGCGGATGGTTAATACAGTACGTACACACACGCACACACACACACACGCACACACACACACACGCACACACGCACACACACACACACACACGCACACACACGCACACACACGCACACACACACACACACACACGCACACACACACACACACACGCGCACACACAGGTTTGAGAGGAAGATTTGCTCGTGAGAAGCACAGATCACTCGTACCACATTGCTTCCAGTTCTCATCATCACAGGTATGTGCGATTGGACGGTGAGTAAACAGAACACGCGTCCACTGTTAAAGTGCCGTCACGTTTGTGATCCGTCTCACAGCGAGACCGTACGACTCCAGAGAGGAGAGAGAGCACAAAGATCTTCCTCCAACTGATAATAACAATAATAATAATAATCATAATAAAAAACAAGCTGCAGAGAGTTCAAAGGCAACAAAGTTCTCCCTCTCGCTGCTAATCCTAGACTGTGGTGGTTAGAGATAGCAAATTAATTACTTTACTGTGGAACAAACTGCCATAGTAACTCAGGGTTAAATCTGTGATGTCATTTGCTTTCAAATTTGTACAATAAGTTTAGCAAAAAAAAAAGTAATTTACAGTTTTTATGCCCTGTGTAAAGTGTTTAATTAGTAAATCTTATCAGTCGCCCAAAACGAAAAAAAACCAAAGAATCCAGTCAATTTTGGTTACGTTTGCTTATATTGTTATAAGTTATATGGTACAGGTGGAATAAGATGAACTGATTTGATGGTCGGCCCATCTGCAAAACAACACGTTTCAGAGCAAAATAAAGGGAAGTGCAGTGCAATGACTTGTGGTCATACAGTCTCACTCCAAACGAGTTCTACTTCATTAACGCTTCGCGCTTCTGAGAGAAAAGCAACAAAACCTTCACAAAGATGAGAGATTAAAAAAAAGAAAAGAAGAGGACGACGCGTGTTACGCGTCACGTGCCTCCAGGAAGGACGTCGCGTGGTGGGCGATGGCTCAGCACGCTTGTAAACACGGCCAGAGAGGGGTGGTGATGGATGACGTCAGGCAGCTCCACGTGGGTCCATAAAAACACAAACACGTCAAAAGGCGGCCTCAGGCCGAGGCCCGGGGCCCGGGGCCGGCACGCAGGACATAAAAACACCAGAGAGACGTCCGAGCTGAGCGTGTAGAGTACAATCTTCAGAGTCACAGAAGGCATTGAACAGCAGGTCTCCTGCCGAGCCAGGGTGGAGGGTCGAGCAGGGTCTGAGGGGCCGGGAAGGAGGGCGGAGGAAAGCAGAACACCTGCACACCAGGGCTTGTTTTATTGTCACTCTCTCTCCCTTTTTTCCCCCCTCCTGAGGCAGAGAGAGAGAGAGAGAGAGCGAGAGAGAGAGAGAGAGAGAAAGGGGCGGGGAATCCCTTCTAGCGTTACAGTGACACATGCTTTTCAAAATGTCAAGAGTCCAGCTCCTCCGTCCTCCGAATCTCTCCCCGGACATTCCTCCGGATCCTTCATGCACACACGCAGAGAAAGAGAGAGGAGAGAGAGAGAGAGAGAGAGGGAGAGGCCTTCTCTTTCAGGAGGAGGAGGAGAGGAGGTCCGGTTCTGCTCGGCTGCTAGAACCAGACCACCACCACCACTGTGCCCAGAGGGGGGGGGGGTCTTGGCAATAAATGTGAGCACTTTCTGCCCTCGTTTTTGTCTCTCGGATGCAGTTCAAAAGACGCTCGAGCGTTGGAGTGGCTGGAGGAAGAGATGAGGATGAGGAGGAGGAGGAGGAGGAGGAGGAGGAGGAGGAGGCGTCACTGCTCGGTGGGACACACCGTTCGGTCTTTGCAGCAGAAGTAATGCACCACCACGCCGTTGGGGTACCTGGCGAAGGCGCTGCGAGGCAGAGACAAGCAGACGTTAAAGCAGAAAGAGAGAGAAAGTGAAGTCACACTGGGGTGGATTCAGACCTGCGGCTTGTTTGCTTTGTCTCGACCCTATGGGGAGCGGCTCCTGAAACTGTTGCGGCCTTTCTTTAGGGCGTTTGCGTTACCGTGGCAACGGTCATAAACCTGGTTACCAGGTCAGTTAGTGCTGTGCCGTACGACCTAACTGACAGACAGGTCGGAGACCACACACCGAGGATGTTCACCACTGTAAATACATTCATAGTCTACTCTGAACATGTTCATTAAGGAGAGGTATCAACACATCTGTATAGAACTGTGAACACGCTGCACATATCTGTCCATCCATCCATCCATCCATCCATCCATCCATCCATCCATCCACATAGAGCCATCCATCCATCACCATAGAGCCAATCATCCATCCATCCATTCATCCATCCACCCATCCACATAGAACCATCCATCCATCCATCCATCACCATAGAGCCATCCATCCATCCATCCATCCATCCATCCACATAGAGTCAATCATCCAACCATCCATCCATCCATCCATCCACATAGTCAATCATCCATTCATCCATCCATCCATCCATCCACATAGAGTCAATCATCCATCCATCCATCCATCCATCCACATAGAGTCAATCATCCATCCATCCATCCATCCATCCATCCATCCATCCATCCATCCATCCATCCACATAGTCAATCATCCATCCATCCATCCATCCATCCATCCACAGAGAGTCAATCATCCATCCATCCATCCATCCATACATCCATCCACATAGAGTCAATCATCCATCCATCCATCAGGACATAACAAACTTGACTAGTGTGGGCTGTTGTGTGTTCTGGTTAAAGAACCAGTGTTTGCTACATGAACTAAATATCCACAAAGATGCTGATACCACACTGGTCATTTATATTGTCAGTCTACTAACACATCAACCCAACAAGGAGAGCAAAGACGCAATCACTGTTTTGTCAATGGGACGCCTTTCATAGCCATAGGTCTGAACACACCCTCAGCATACACAGTGGAAGGAATGTAACACTGTTAGGGGTAAATAAACCCTGAACTGTGGACGGGCAAACGTCTGATTAAATAAAACAAGTGGAAAATGTCCTGGTGCTGATATGAAAGAGGATTTCAACAACTGGGTGCAGTTGTAAAGCGGTCCACGTCTCTCCCCATTTATTCCTCATTTCTTCACATGTTTAAACAGGCACAGCGTGACGCGGGGGCGGCTCAGTGGAGAGAATCTGTTAAAAGCTCGACGTGAACTCCGTAATTACCAGGACGGCTGATAAAAAGCTCAGTTCCAGCCTTCAGACCTGTGTAAAAAGCCTCGTTTTGGACGCGTCCTCCCCACCTGTTTCCTATCTTCTTCTTGCACACCCTGCAGGTCTTCTCCTCCGTGATGACACACTTCACCTGCTGGTGGAAGATCCGCTCCTCCTGCACCTGAAAGCACAGACCGCAGAAGTTCAGGACACAAATCAGTCCTCCAGGGAGGCAGCTTACAATGTCCTGTCTTATAAGGAATTGTTATTTATGAGGAAACGTGTCATCTGCTGCCTTAGAGCCCATCTACAGATCGGACCAACCCCTCAGTAGAGAGAAAACTAAAAGGCCCCTGGTCAGACGGTTCACTTCCATCTGTGTGGACGCTTCCCTGGACCAGGACGTGTGGGAGCTCGTGTTCCTTTATTTTCTAGTCTGATATCTTAAGCTGCGTTTCCATCACCCAGAGAAAAGCACAAAACGTAAACACTGCAGTACAGAAGTGACAACATTTAATAAAGAAAACTCATATGTAGTGACAAGTAAGTGTGTTTGCAAATATCAAATATCTGGATAGAAAGCATCAAATCACTATCAAATATCAAACATCCCTAGATCCCTGAGTGGAAACAAACTGAGCAGAATGAACAGAGCTGACATTGAGATCAGCTCCATACATCAGCTCACCCAGCTTTCCCTTGGTTACAACAACAGACCCAGACACCCTCCATACTTATCACATGTGGACAGAGTTCAACCGATTCCTGACAAATCCCCTTTTCCACTCCAATCCCTCTTTACCTGAAGCCCTTAGACATTAGGTGTTACAAACCTATGGCTTACAAAGGCTATTACAACGGTTGAATATGGAACCGCTCAGGCTTCAGACAGCTCTCATCTCACTATGGGCTTCTCCACTACCACTGTTTACAAATACCTCCAGGTTAGGCACTTGGGTATCTCCTGGGCATCTTCAACTGCCATATAAACGTGTGTGTAGTAAACAGGGAGGTTATATCCTGTTCCTAACCAGGTGGAAACTGAGCGATTTGAATATTTTTTAGGGTCTACTGCCTCAGAAACAGTGTCATCTCAGGATTTGCAGCTCTTCTATTTGCTCCCCTGTTGGGAAGTTTTCTCTCCTCCTCCAAGGACAGGGGGTGTGATTTGTGATTCCGGGCTACGTAAACAGCAGTCGGAGACTTGACTCGACTTGACAGAAACGTCCCCGGAAATTAACCGAATCTCCGTCAAACGGGGCCGAAGCTGTTTCGCAGCCGACACGATCTCTGACTTCACCGGAGGGAGAGCGCCTCCGCCTGGGGATCAAGGCTGGGAGTATTATGGGAGTATTATCATCGTTACGATTGTTATTCTGCAGTAACGGCTCCCAACCCACGTTCAACGAGACCATGTGTGGAGGTGCGGCGCGAGGCCGGGACTCACCCTGAGGAACTCGGCCTGCAGCAGGCTCTTCAGCACCTGGTTGCAGCGCTTCCTCTGAGCCTTCTCCTCCAGGACGCTCTCCAGGAAGACCCGGATCTCCCGGATCTGCGTGTTGGCTGGCAGCAGATTGATGGCCTGCGGGAGGAGAAGCAGAGCCCGTCAGACCCCTGGCGGCCTCGGCCCCTCCACAGAAAATAAAAGCGATACGGTCGATGAATGTCGATAAAGCACAGCTGCAGCTTGGAGGCGCTCGGAGTCCAACACGCCCTGCATTTACATAGTTTTATGAGAGATTTTGATGAGGTTTGGAAACAGCCCGGTCTCCTCCTCCGTCCACACATACCGCACCATCGTATGTGAAGTGAACAGGTCACGTGACCCGGCCTTTTGCAACAAACATCTGCATCAACCTGTCAAACCTCCTCAAGGGAGCGTAAAAATGTTATCATAACAGTCAAGAGGTCTTTTGACATTTGGGTGTTTCTATCACCGCTTTTTATTGCATTTTTTGCACATTGCACCTGAATGCACCTCGTGGCTATGCAATAAAGTCACATGCATTGTTATGAAATGTATTAAGTTTTTCATTTTTTTAGTATTTTCATGCTTGAACCATCCTCTTCAGTTTGTTTTTTGCCCTTTGTCAATTTTATATTCAGTTTCCATTATAAGTTGTTATATCTGTTCCATCTATGTGGCTTTCTGAGGGTTATGGGAAGAGTCGACCTGACATTGCAACACTTAACAACATGACTCTGTCAGGGAGAGGGTGTTTTTTGAAATTAACACTAACACTAACGACAAAAAGGTTCAAATTTGGTGTAAAACTCAAATTTAGCTTCGCTGGAAGTGTAGCGGTGAGGTCCAACTGAATCATCTCCACACGAAGGGCAGAATAACTCAAACAACATGTATTAGTCATTGCACATATTAGATTACAGCCTCCCGAGGGGCTGCTGTTGTTTGTTGCTCCTGCTGCGTGTGTTTCTCTTGACATTTACAAGTTTAATAAAGACGCCCGCCCCTCCTCCAGCTCCCCTTTGGAAAACCTTGATAAAAACGGCTCGGAGACCCAGCCCAGTGCTGCCGCTGCCTCCACTGAATTCAATTAAAGGAGAGTAAACGCGTTACGAGCTCACAGAGTTTTCTGGATTTACTTTCACCGCAATTCGACTCTCGCTGATACCGAGACGCCGCCGAGTCACCCGAGACAGTCTAACGCCACGAAACTGAAATCACAAGCTAGGACTAGACTTAAAGACTAACCCTTAAAATGGAGCTAAAATGTATTGCAGTCAAGTAGGAATGGATGTAGATCTCAGATTTTTGAGACCGTAGTGTATATTCTTGGTAACATAGAAACTATGAAACAGTGGTTTCATCAGAAATCTCTAAAATGTTCCTCTACTTATGATCCATAGATCTGGCCCCCTTTCATGTTTATCTGGCAACCAAACAAAAGCCTCCAGGATTTCAGGTTCACGAGCTCATTGGAAATTGGAACTTATTGGAAATGTATCTACGAACAGGGACGTGGCCATGTTTTCAGATTCTTATTCATCAATTCTGAGGTAGAAGTTGGTTTCTGTCCCCGGTCTTCTAAAAACAAAATGAACAATGAATTATTGAAAGAACAGATGGAGAGATCAAGCGACTAGGGTACGGTAGGCCTATGTTTTAGAAGAAAAAAAAAAAGCTTCCAAAAGGTTCAGCTCTAGGAGACGGGGATGTTTGGAAGCACTGGAAGAAATTAAGAAGTGACTAACAAACGCTGCAGGGTTTGTACTGTACAGTCTGCTGTGACTGCTCTCTCTCTCTCTCTCTCTCTCTCTCTCTTCCTCTCTCTCTATCTCTCTCTCTCTCTCTCTCTCCCTCTCTGTCTCTCTCTCCCTCTCTCTTTCTCTCTCTCTCTCTCTCTCTCTCTCTCTCTCTCTCTCTCTTTCTCTCTCTCTCTGTCTCTCTCTCTCGGGCCGGGACTGGGAGCGGGGCCAAAGGGGGAAATGAAAACACGCTGCCATTAAAGTCAATGAGGGAGCAGAGATGGAGAGGAGCTGCCCTTTACACCCCCTCGCCAGGTAGGAGGCGGCCGGTCACACCGTGGCTGGAGCGGCCGCCTCCCCGCAGAGGAAGACGAGGAGGAGAAGTCAGAAGTGTAAGGAAGAGGAGGAGAGGGAGGAGGAGCTAGGAGACGGTCTTCAGGAACTCCCTGAGGATGGAGAGACTGTTTGGTTCCACCACTGTGAGGATAGTCTGTAGCAGCCCTTGAAGGGCATTTGAGGGGAGCTATAATGTCTTCTTCTTCATCTTCTTTTCCTTTTCCTCCTCTTCAGTTCCTTTGATTTTGACTGATTATACTGTAGCGTTGAGATCGTCCAGGCCAGTTATTAACCTTAACAAGCAGCTCGATTAGACTTGGTGAGCTATGACTTTCTCTACATAACAGACATTTTTTTGACATGTAATTACTGAAAAACTGCCAAAAAACCTCCCATACGAAATGAATGGTGTGAAGTAGTAGTGGTAATAGTAGTAAGACAATAGTAAAACATCCTGAAAAACTGCCACAGAATTAGTAGTAGCAGCAGTAGTAATTTCTGGTTTTCCACAACGTAACGTTATGCTTGTTCTCTGGTGTTAACATTGAAGCTATGGAATACTGGTTTCACCTTGAAATGATGTGAAAATGCAGTTTTAGAAGTGCTTTTACAATGCTGTTTTTGGCATGGTGCACAGACCCCGCACACTTTCATGCTCATCTGGCAACCACGTACACACGCTGTGGGCTAAACAACTTGCTCTCATTCGCACTTATTGAAGTGGTAACTGGTGCTGAGACGCAGCTGTCGGAGTGTGTCCACATCCACAGCCTGAGATGCTGGAGCCTCAATCAGAGGAGGAACCAGAGAGTGAGGAAGAACCAGGAGCATTTCACCCAGAAACATAACTGAATGGGAGTGAGGAGACAGGCACAGAACATGTTCTGGAGCTGTGAGGTGCTTTCACTGATGACTTATTCCCTGGCTTCCATTTTTATGTGAATGAGGACGTGATGATTTATGTGTTTGACCTGGTCTCGACTAATCAATAAATCCCTAGTTCTGCTCTCGCTCTCCTTTAAGTGAGTGGGAGAGTGACCTGGACATGATGCGAGTCTTCCCTGAAACAGACGTTTCTGTAAGGCGTTTGAGGCCGTAGCCGCAGTCGCTCAGTGCTGAGAGGAGGACACAGAGAGAGAGAGAGAGAGAGAGAGAGAGAGAGAGAGAGAGAGAGAGAGAGAGAGAGAGAGAGAGGGAGAGGAGATCTGGGAGACAGAGTCTTCCCTCTGTCTTTTTGTTTGGGCCGCGTGGCGTGCAGCTGGGGTCCGCTCTGACATCGCACATCCGTACAAAGTGCCCATCAAAGCCTCAGACGCGGTGAAGGGTGGATTACGACTCAAAGTGGGTCAGGAGGAGACGGTCCCGGGCGGCTGGGGGTGAAATGACTCTCTGTTGACGGTGTGTTGTGGAGCTCAGGTAGTTGGAGACATCAAAGAAGGCGGACGCCTCGGGGCGAGCTCTTCTCACTGGGATCATAACGTCACTGCAGCGCCCCATCACCCCACCCCCCCACCCCCCCCTTCACATCTCTGCTCCCCACCCCCCCACCCTCCCCTTCACATCTCTGCTCCAAAAACAAACGAAAAGTCACGTCTCCCAACGGGTCGCGTGCAGCTTGATTTCACACCAAATGCCAAACGGCTGATTCTGCACGAATGTGTGTGTGTGTGTGTGTGTGTGTGTGTGTGTGTGTGTGTGTGTGTGTGTGTGTGTGTGTGTGTCGTGGCTTATCACGTCGCTCCATCTCATTTATAATCCAGCCCAAACAAGCCGCGTCTTATCGGCTTCACATTCAGAGCTTCAGAGATGAATTAGCCACAGTGACTGAACTGGAGCGCTGGGTTTGGACCATTCAAAGCTGTTTCTGGCTTTAGAACGCTGCGTGTGTGTGTGTGTGTGTGTGTGTGTGTGTGTGTGTGTGTGTGTGTGTGTGTGTGTGTGTGTGTGTGTGTGTGTGGACGTGTGGGAGGCCTGTCCCAAACGCGTCATATTATATAAGACAATATACATTATGCTCTGATCTGAGATCATGTTATGATCTTATTGCTATCTTACCTCACATATTCCATCAGAAATGTTAAAGCCATTTGATTTTTGTGGGGGGGGTTTTTGTGTTGTGTTATTTTTGGAGTTTATGCGTATTTTTTATCCAGAATCCTCGTACAAAGAATCTTGGGAAGCTTGTGTAGGATAGAGCAGGTGGTGTTATATGACAATTATGATATTCTTATAACATTGTTATTACAAATTACCCCTCCCTGGATGAACAGTTGCCAAGGCGACACAACCAGGAAACACTCTGAAGGTAATGTCCCATTTACCAACAGTTAGTGAGGCCTGGGTAGAGACCCAGCCCATCTGTGACCAGACAGGGTGTGTGTGTGTGTGTGTGGGTGTGTGTGTGGATGTGTGTGTGTGTGTGTGTGTGTGTGTGTGTGTGTGTGTGTGTGTGTGTGTGTGTGTGTGTGTGTGTGTGCGTGCGGCCCGTCTACCTTGGTGGTGTTGAGCTTGCTGTGGTGCAGCTCCAGGATGTGCAGCGCCGCCTGCAGGTTGGCCTGAGGCTCCGACAGCTCCATCTTGATGGGTCCCAGGCAGTGGACGTCAGGAGGGGACAGGTACATCCGCAGCAGGGACAGGTACACCTGGACGGGCAGGCAAGAGGAGAGACTTTATGATTTGCTTCATAGTTTTCAGTCGCTTTGAGTCCATCTCAACTCTCCCACTTGTCTCTCTCATAGATTACATACAGCTGTGGAGAGGATAGAGAGTTATGTCAAGTACCATGAATGGAAGCCAATGAGATGATAGTTGCATTTAGATTGAAACAAGTCACACAAAAGGAACTTTAAGACCCCTGAATCTGAATATAAAAGGCATGACAGATTGACAAACATGTCTGAAGAGACGGATTCAAATCCTCTAGAGCAAATGCAAAAAGAATTTAGTAGAAGTTAAATGAATGATAAAAGTGCCTCTTTGGATGCAATACATTTGATGAAGCAGTTTGTACCTGCGAGTCTGATCATAAAATGAACAACAAACGTGCGCCAGTGACTCTGAAACCCGATAAACACACACTCAGACTTCTCCAAATATTCCTTTCTGACTCGGTCTTTCATAGCAGATTCAACAACAAGTCAGATAGCATGAATTACTCAGTGACCACATCTCTTCTCTCTTTCAGCACGACGGGGGGAGAGGACTGCGTGGCTGATCCGAGCCTGGCTGGCTCGTCTCCAGGGACTTAGCGACAGACTGGTCGGGCTGCGGCAGCCAGACTAGCCGCTCTACACGCGCAGCCAGCGCGAGCCGCTTTCACTCTCGGAGATATGAAAAGTTCGTTTAGTGTTGTCGGGGCCTGGCGGCGCGTGCGCGAGGCCTAAATAAGCCGTTCTGTCTGTGAGGCGGTTTCTGCCAACACAAAGCACTTAGCGGGAGGCAGCCGAGCGCGGCCAAATGAAGATAGATAAATAATCCAAAAAAAACACTTCTTTCTTTTTTATTAACAAATGAGGAGCGAAACAGGAAATGAAATGAGATGAAATGGAGGGAAAAAAAACACTTACATCTTTATTCCCTTCCACGGAGCTGTTGTAGTGTCTGTGACAGTATCTGCAGAGCACACAGAGAAAACATAAAATCACCGAGATCAGGGACATGAAAGCTGGCATTGTGACGGCCTGATTGATTTACTGCATCAAAGGCACGAGCTTGAAATGAGCTTTTCACTGCCTGAGACTCCCTCTGCTGCCAGGGATGGACTCCTCATTAGGAAGCTGAGTGAATGAGTGAATGCTACACACACACAAAGACACATCAGTTGCACAGTGACGTGCAGTAAGGGACTCTCTGACTGTGTGTCCTGATCCAAACCTGTGTTTTTATCTCCATTTTTAACCATTATTCTGAACGTGTAGAAGCTGCAGCAGCCAGGCTGGATGTCATGTAATGATAGCAACGATCTATACGAGTGGATGACAAAGAACCTTGTCGATTGTGGAGGGAAATCACAGAGGATGGAGGATTATTTCCGTCACATTCCTTCGTCTGAGGCACGTACGGCGGCGGGAGATGAGAGCGGAGCGACACGAGGAGGAAGAAAAGCAAAGAGGAGCGGGCCGAGGTCCAAACAGAGGCTGGGGGGCAGCTTCTGTCCACCACCAGGTCCTCCTGCGGGTGTGTGTGTGGGGGGGGGGCACTCACTCTTCAGCCATGCGGGTGTCCTTCAGGATGTGGACGTAGATGAAGAGCGCCTGCTCATGTTTGCCCATCCGACCCAGCAGCAGAGCCCGCTCCTCCAGGAGGCCTGAGGAGGGAGACGCAGGGTCAAAGGAGCAATCACATGGAGAGATAGATACATAGATAGAGAGATAGATAGAGAGATAGAGAGATAGAGAGATAGAGAGATAGAGAGATAGAGAGATAGATAGAGAGATAGAGAGATAGAGAGATAGAGATAGATAGATAGATAGATAGAGAGATAGATAGAGAGATAGATAGAGAGATAGATAGATAGATAGATAGATAGAGAGATAGAGAGATAGAGAGATAGAGAGATAGATAGATAGATAGATAGATAGAGATAGATAGATAGATAGATAGATAGATAGATAGATAGATAGATAGATAGATAGATAGATAGATAGATAGATAGATAGATAGATAGATAGATAGATAGATAGATAGATAGATAGATAGATAGATAGATAGAGATAGAGATAGAGATAGAGATAGAGATAGAGATAGAGATAGAGATAGAGATAGAGATAGAGATAGAGATAGAGATAGAGATAGAGATAGAGATAGAGATAGATAGATAGATAGATAGATAGATAGATAGATAGACAGATAGACAGATAGATAGATAGACAGATAGATAGATAGATATAGATAGAGAGACAGAGAGATAGATTCCTCTGTAACTGGGAACATGTGGAGACATGAGGTAATGGGATCGACACATGTTGTATTGTGATAATGTGTGATTAAGCCTGTGGCTTACTTTCTATCAGAACGTTAAAACTCCCCCTCCACGCCCAAGATGTCAATGCCAGAGATGATTATCCCGTCAGAGCTCTGAACTCTCTCTCTCTCTCTCTCTCTCTCTCTCTCTCTCGCACCTTGTTTAGTCTGGAATGAACTGTCTGACACGTCGGTGGACGTGTTGAGCGCTGGGCTCTTTACCGTCGAAGGGGAAGTCGCTGATGAGCCTGGCCGGCTCGTAGCTGCTGGAGATGTCCAGGAAGGACAGCAGCTTGTTGCGGTACTCTCCCAGGTCTCCCTCCTCCTTCCCCGCAGCCACGGCTGGGACTCCTGCAGTGGCACAGACAGGCAGCAGTTCTCATAATCCAGCCGATCACTCCATCCTGCTTCTCGTTCTCCTCCAGCCTCTGAGGCCGAGCAACGGCGCCTTCGTCCAGATTAGTTTGCTCAGTCCACGTTAATAGAAAAGCCTTTCAAAATCCGCAAATGTGATCCCGTTCACATTTCCAGAGGAGTGGAGAGTGTTAGGGTAAATTGATACAGATCTTCCAGAACAAATGCGAACAAGAGCGTAAAAGAAGTTAAATGATTCACACATGTGATTGTTGAGAGAATAAAACACATGGGATAAAAGCTTCTCATCTAAAATAACCAAAAACGCCTGTTAGCATCCGAGGCTCAAACCCAATAGAAATGCTTCCCCATCTATTCCTTTAAAATGAGTCACTAATGAGGGGTTTCACTTCACGAGTTGCTGCTTTTCTTAATTCTCTGTTAAACGTCTGCTTCTCAGCCAGCGAGGGAGACTGCACTGAGACGTGTTGAGTCCCAACGAGGCTGCAACATGTTCTCCAACGTCAGGTTATAGGCTTGTCTCTCTGACTGTGCCCGCAGTAGTGTAAGAGGCCTCCGAGATCAGGAAATGCACTCAGAATGTTACGAGAAAGTTCTTTAAGAGGATGCAAAGGTAGTTAAACCAATCACTAATGTAACTGCGAAGTGCTGCTTTGCACGAAATGCGTGCATTGCCTGCAAAATGGATGATAAAACACACAAAGAAAGGTCTGAAACCCAACAGGCACGTTTCCAGCCCAGTTCCTTTAGAGTTCCTTTAACGGACAGGCAGACAAACGGATGCTTTTCTCTGGTGAAGCTCTGCTGTGCTGCAGCCGACCGAGGCGACTTCACGGAGACACGAGGTCTCAGCATGTCAGGCCGGGCGCTGCAGCGTTCTGCGTAACGCAGCGTGAGGTTATTAGTTTACTGCTCCGGCCGAGGATCCACGTTAACGAGCTGCAAATCCGAGCTGCGCTGCTCTGCTGTGCTCTGCTCTGCTGTGCTCTGCTCCGCTCTGCTCTGCCCTGCCCTGCCCTGCTCTGCTCTGCTCTGCTCTGCTCTGGGCCGGGCCGGGCCGGGCCGGGCCGGGCCGGGCCGGGCCGGGCCGAATGCTTCGTTTCCACGCCGGCTCCCCGGACGCTCGTAAAAACAGAGAGCGAAAGAAAAAAGGCCCAAACAAAGAGAGACGGATGGACTCCATAATGAGTCCTGACACGGGTTTCATTTGCAGAGAAGTGAGAGAGCGGGCGGGAGAGCCAAGGCAAACTCAAGACGTACGCGCTGATGTAATTACAGGAAAATCCTACAGTAAATTTGAGTTAAAAGTCCTCGGGCACCGGGCTGATTCAGATTCCTGCGTCAGGCAGGAATAAGAACCGCTAAGTATCAGTCAGTGCTTCTGATTAAACCTCGGCATCAGCATGGAAATGAGAACTTCTATTGGAAATGTCAAAAGAAAAAGGAAAAGCATTACTTTTTATCATTCTCATTTCAAAAGTGGTGAGAGAAGTCACTGAAATAAAACTTTTTAGCAATTTCCTAGAAACTTATTTTAAGGTCGGGCCAGAGTTTTCTCTCTGATCCGATAGCAAGAAAACACCCGGGCTGGTATGAGACACCAACATGACACAGATACAATATAAGTATGATCCACAGAATACTGATATACGATACTGAGACTTTCTACTGTACTTTCAGGAGGGGGAAATAGAAAGCAGTCAAAACCATTTCAACTAAACCATCAGATTATTTCTTATTCTTTAGGTAAAGGGAGAAGCTATTCCGTTTTTTTCGGATGAGAAAAAGTGTTTGAAAACCACGGTTACTGATCTGACATCTCAGCGTGGACCTGCTCGCACCTTCGGGCAGAGAGTTGAGGTACTGCTTCATGAGGCCCTGGACCCTCTCCAGGTAGAGCTGGATCAGCACGTTGTGGAACTCGGGGCCTTTGTCGTCCCACACGTAGACGATGTGCTCCAGGTACGGGATGGCCAGCTCCTTGAAGCCCTCCTTCAGGAAGTTCAGCACCTTGTCCCTGGGCAGGGTCTCCACCTCGGTCAGGTCCTCTGTGAAGATCTGGAAAAGGGGAGGAGCTTCCTCAGTTCCACCTTCCTCATGGCAAATGACATATCCACAGACTTCATCAAGGAAGGCTAGATAGAACTAGATAGAACTGTTCATTTAAAACCAAGAAAACAGCAGCAAATTAGAATATTAAAGCGCAACTACCACTTCTACTTCGACTGCAATTACTACAATACAAATGCTTCTAATAATAGCAGAAAGAGTAGCAGTAATTCTAGATTTTTACACTTTTTAGTGTAGTTTCAGTGGCGTAGACACAGTGGATCAATGTGCTATAAAATACTGGCACACCCTGGATTAACAGGGAAAGAAAGCTGAAGACAAGAAAAAACTGTGAGCACAGAGCCAGATCAGACCAACAAGCCTGCAAATGCATTCATTTAGTCAACTGTTGACAGGCATATAGAGTTTCTAATGAAGAGTGTAAAGGAGAGCCTGTTCCATGCCATGGCAGTGGATGAACTCGCATTGCTCAGTTTTGGTAGTTTCTTCTACTACTGCGATTTCTATACTATAGAGAGGTCAAAGTTCAGTGCTGTCCCATTCATTTTCTTTGGGACATTTCTTGCAGTTTTTCCCTTATTTGCAGTACAATAAAATGTTAGAAAGAAAAAGTTAGAAGTTCTCAGAAGTTTTGATATATGGCTTCCCGGGGTGCTCTCGATGGTTATGCTGCTTTGAGCGGTTCCTGTGGAGGCAGAGTGACGTTCGGACGCACCTTCAGGCCGTCCTCGGGACAGATCTTCAGGACCCAGGGCGAAAACTCAAAGATGATTCCCAGGTTCTCCACCCCTGTGTGGGGCGAGAGCAGATAACCAGGTTTGACACGGGCGCGGGAAAACAAACACACGGCGCCTGACCCGCCCAGGCCCCATCCATCACAGGAACACGCAGCGCTTCACCCATAACTCAATACAGCCTTACAGCTCAGCTCAGAGCCCCAGGAACATAATCACAATCATGCAACTGCAATATCTGTTCAAATGCAGCCCAGGGACTGCTCTGTCTGTTCACTTTCATTAAAGAAATATATATATATAGATAGACAGACACACACACACACACACACACACACACACACACACACACACACACACACACACACACACACACACACACACACACACACACACACACACACACACACACACACACACACACACACACACACACACACACACACACACACACACACACACACATCAGAGATTCTGGACTTAAAAAACAAGATAACAGATAATGAATCATGTCTGTTGAAGCACTAGAAAGCAGCAGAGGGGTGAGAAGACGACAAACGTCTAAATGTTATTCCACACAAATGAAGTGAGATCCGTGATGATGTCATCATTACGTCCCAGCTGAAGGATTCTGATCGCAGGCACTGGTAAAGCATAGAGACCTGACTTGGCGTTACAAACAGAAATAAGTCAGAGTTAGGCGCTAAATACAGACACATGTGCTACAAAGATCTCATTCACTGGGTGCCAGATGTGAACCGCTGCGGGATGGGACGTGTGGCAGGATGCTACGCTGTACATTTCATCCAGCATCCACTATGTCTGCAGGCCCGGAACCATTCGACCTGATGGATCAGACCAGGAAGCATCTGCGCCAATCCTCAAGTTGATGTCCAAACCTTTCTAAGAGGGTCCAGAAAAACCTGAAGACCTCATCGCCGTTTCAAGCCGTAGTCGGCAACACATCTTCAACTTACTGAATACTTTTAGTCTGCGATTAAATCTATAGAGTAGTACCATAAAACAGACCTCAGATGAGCTGGGAGGGAACAAAGCGCCAAAGTTCTGGTCACAAGTGACTCTGACTCTCAATTATTCATCATAAATACAGCAGACTTTTTGCAGTCGAGCTATCTGAATACCAAATAGACACTTCCCTATAGACACATTATTTCCCTGTACTGGTCGGGCATGTCCTTACCCAGTCTCTGGAGGTACTGCACCGTGCGCTCGTGGCCCTTCAGAGGAGAGTTGGCCTTGGTGGACTGGTCCAGCAGCACCTGCAGAGCTGGGAGAAGGAGAAAACAGGAAAAGAAGAAGCAAACAAACAAATAAAGGTGAGAGGAGGTGAAGCGGGGTGAACGGGACTCTACAGCCTACCCGTGAAGAGGTGTGCGGCACGTTACGTAATCCCCCTGTCAACAGAAACGGCAGACGCACGGTTTGAATTGGTGGGCGGGAACATCTGGCCTCGGGCGGCGCAGATTGCACCAAATGGGCCAATTAGGAGGCGGGGCCACGCTCCTGGCGGGGGGACGCGGCCAGGAAACAGAAAACCACGCTAAGACGGCCATGATCTACAACCCACGGGCAGGATAACTCCCTCTGAGATAATCTGCACAGCCGGATCCACACACACACACATGTCCACACACTACAATACCTATTAAACACACTGGAGCAATTCAGCTCACAAAGGCCGACTGTATCTGGGCTGTGAGGGAGCGAGCCGGAGCGGCCGCCCGGAGCCGGGGCCAGGGCCGGAGCCGGGGCCAGGGCCGGGGCCAGGCCGGGGCCGGGGCCGGGGCCGGGGCCAGGCATGCAGAGACCCATCCCTGGAATACTGAGGCCCGGCGCTCAGCATCCAGTTTGAGGAGCGAGATGGAGAACAGATGTTCAGTTTTGTGTTGGATTTTGTGTTGGGCGTCGGGTCGCCCAGGCGAGGCCTGCAACCCATAAAGAGCAAGTGTGACGAAATAGCCGAGCTCTGATATCAGCCGGATGACTGATCTGTCATCCACGCTGCCAGATGATTCATCCCCGGCTTTTGAGGGGGGAGAAAAGAAAAAAAAGAGAAAAGGAAAAGGAAAAAGAAAAAACATCACATCAGAAATGTCATTGTGATGCGTGATTAGCCTTTGAAAGGCTGAATGAAACCCAGCTGCAGCCGCAGAAGCAGCAGCAGCAGCAGGACAGTGGGACGACACTGATACGAAATGACTTTGGGAATGTTGTTGTAGATGTGAACATCACCAGTACTAGGAAGGAGGTAGTCACAGAAGTGCTGTTACTACAGTATTATATCTAGAGCACAGAGAGTGAAGCGGGTCAGAAGTCAAGTATAGCATCACCTAATAATACTCCCATAAAGTACCTTAGAGTGATGATTATTACCTATTGTTATTATTACTTGACATGTTGACAATATGCGCCGTTTTCCATTAGAACTGTGAGGCGCCATTGTTTCAGGCTCAGTGTCCGGTTTTGCACAGTTTGTCAGGAAAAACCCAGAAACCCAACAAACCTGGTTTTTATTTCCAGGATTGTGCAGAAGAAGAAGAAGAAGAAGAAAGGAAGGGGGTGAAAGAAGAGAAAAGCATGTTCGAATCACAATACTTGGCGGAAAATCTCCTGGCAGAAGTTCTCCGGGCTAATTCAGGCAGCGCAGCGGGGATCACCATTAAGCTTTTCACTAATAGACGGAACCAACCCCCCCCCCCCCACACACACACACACACACACACACACCCCCCTCCACCCCCCGCTGAGGTCTCTCCCCTCCCTCACACGCTGGATGCAGTTAAATGGATAAAGAAGGTTGCGATGCGGAGGTTTGACTGTGAATGGCCTGTTTTATTTTGCTGTGTGGAATTCAGGTCAGCGTACATTGATTCTGAAGAAAGGAGGGGGAAGTGGACCCCAGAGAGAGAGAGAGAGAGAGAGCTCAGCGTGTGTGGGTTATCCACCTCACCTGACCTGAACTCATCAGCCGGCGACATCATCCTCCAGCTGCTCATACAGCAGCAACAGAGTGACTAAAAATAACCCTTCATTCACATTGCTTTCCTCTTTCTAGGAAGTTGACCCATCGAGGGGCCGTACTTATGAGTCGACTCAAAAAATACACAAAAATGGACGCAAACTCCAGGCGCAGGCACATTTACGACATTTAGCGACATACGAAGGAGGTAAAACTTTAACGCCACGGCTGAGATGATGTTGCTGCCAAAACGTAATTTTAGAGTCACGAGGTGTCGGACCAAATGAAGATCAGCTCAGACTGGGATCACAACATCACATAAATCGCTTCACGTCACTGTCCAGCTGTCTCACTTAAATGTAATGCGTGGACAATCACGGAATCTGATTGAGAGAAGGAGAATCTAAATCTCTAAACACAAACTGTATGTGTGACAGTAGTTGTGCTTCCATTGCACCTAGAAACGCTCAAAACCTAAATGTTGCAACAAAAAATTATTATGGAGATGTCTAAATGTCACAAAACCTCTCCTATATGACTGAAGCATTTTCACAATCAACATGAGGCGTTGACAGAAGAGTAGATCACAGTGTGGAGGTCACATGACCAGTTCATGGAGGTCACATCACCAGGTCATGTCAAATAAGATGGAGCACGAAATGGAGCAAAAACAACCTTTTTCTCAAACGCACATCTACAGACAAACACCTCAGAGTCTGACCACTGAATGATAGGAGTGAATGTGGTGGGCCCGGGCAGGTTCCTCGTTCAGTACCTTTCTGGTGCAGGCCCTTCTTCTCGTAGAGGATGATGAGCTCGCTGTACTTGTGGGCGTTCTTCAGGACGTGCTCGCTCTCCTCGATGTGGCAGTGGTTGTTCTCCAGGCGCAGCAGCGGCGACACCAGGGCCACGTTGGTCTGAGAGCACACCAGGAGGAGAACAACAGGAGAGGAACAGGAGGAGAAGAACACCAGGAGGAGAACACCAGGAAAGGAACAGGAGGAGAGGAACACCGGGAGAGGAACACCAGGAGAAGAACACCAGGAGAAGAACAGGAGGAGAACACAAGGAGAAGAACAGGAGGAGAACACAAGGAGAAGAACAGGAGAAGGAGAAGAACCAAATTACAATAAGAACCTCACATTATTGCATAGACTCCACTACTTGTACTACTACTACTACTACTCCTACTTCTAGTACTACTACTACTCCTACTTCTAGTACTACTACTACTCCTACTTCTAGTACTACTACTACTACTTCTAGTACTACTACTTCTAGTACTACTACTACTACTTCTAGTACTACTACTTCTAGTACTACTACTACTCCTACTTCTAGTACTACTACTACTACTTCTAGTACTACTACTTCTAGTACTACTACTACTACTTCTAGTACTACTACTACTACTAATACTAACTGTACCACAAAAATCTCTGCTTATGGTGAATCGCCGAGTCAGTCACTTGTTGTGACCGATAAACTTTGTCTTTGGTTTCATCTGTTCTTTGGAGCTTTGTTCCTTCCCCTGCTGGTCTGAGGTCTGCTGCACGGTTATGCTTTCTACAGTTGTTCAGGATGTGTAGCTTGAAATGCTGATGAGGTCTTAAAGCTTGTTTGGAGGTCTCAGAAAGGTGTTTCCTCCTCCTCCGGCAGACACGTCCTGGACTACCTTCACCCTCACCTGTTTGGCAGCATGTTCGGTGGTGAACTAAAGTGGCCTGTGCTGCCAGTTTCCATGACTGTTTCTGCGTTATGGTGACATTTGGTTGAGAGTGGACAGCGGCGCCTGCCAAGGCCGTGAGAGCTGACGTAAGGTTTATCGCGGGACAGAAACATTTGGACCGGGTTCACTGACAATCTGCAGGCCGAGAATCGAGGCGCTCCAGGAAAGAGAGAGCTTGGATAATAATAAGTCTGTTTAAATAAATGTTTCTAATAAAGTTTCATGTTCTGTTCCAAAACTAAGAATCAGCCACGTTAGAAACTGCTGCCAAACTACTGATACAAGACAGCAGGAGTTTAGAAAAAAAAAGGAAAAAAAGACAGGCTGTTCATTCTGAGAGACCCCGGGCCATCGACACTAGGAGACACCTATTCTCTGTGACGGTGGAGAAGCTGCGGTCTGAGCGGCCTTACGTGCAGGTAACATTTCAGCAGGGTGGTGTCGATGATCTGCAGGAGCTTCTTGCGGCTTTTGATGGTGGGGGTGCCCTCCATGAGGGGGGAGGTGGTGGAGGGGTCCGCCACGTTCAGCTGCTTCACCAGGTGGCTGCGCTTCTGCAGGGAGGACAGCAAACACAGGGGTTACCCAGTTCTCCTGTTCCTCCTTTGACTGACCTTAAAGGGACAGTTCAGCAGTACCTAGCCAAAGCATCACTGTATAGTGCTTACTGTATCTATTAATCCTGAAAGGGGCCCTAGAATGAGATCCTCTGTTCAGGTATGAGAGGAAATGAAGGCACATGACTGGGGAGTCTCTGTGTACGTAGCTCCATAGCTGCATCAATACAGCTACCACTTATTTCAGGAACAAGTTAGTCTGGCTAACTTTCGCAGCACAACGATCATGTGTTTGGTATAAAGGTCTGGTCTATCCCTCGGGTCTGCCCCCCGCGCCCAAAAGGCCGAGGGGGATGCAGCATTTCACTTTTGGATTCGTTTTGTGTGTTGAGTGTTTTTGGTATTTGGTAACATCTCTGTGTTTCCATTTCCGCTTACTCATGTGGCAGACGCTTTCATCCAAAGCGACTTACAACTATGACTTATAATGGGGGGTGCCTTGCTCGAGGGCACTGCAGCCATGTGAGGATTCAAACCCGGGTCCAGCGTTTTGCCTCCGTCGGCAAAAAGTTGCTGAGCTACATTGTTGGGTAAGGGAATGTGAAGTCATGTGATTATACATGTGAGTGGAAGGGAAGACAGCCAATCACAGTATAGCTTCAGGGCGCCAGATCTGTGCAGAGGCACTAGAATATTCTTGCAGATACAAATAGGATCATAAAATTGGATTATAATAGGATTGACATCTCTGATAAAACCCATCACCTTCTATCTATAGTAGCAGTTAATGAGGATAAACACTCCATGTTTAAGTCCATGCATCAGCAAGTGATTTTGTAAGCGAGGGTCTTTTGCCACACAGCCACACACACCTGGGTGAGGTAATCGATGAGCGCCAGGTGGGCTTTCTCCAGCTCGGCCCCGGACAGAGTGGGCAGAGGGTTGGGGTAGTGCAGCTGCTTGCGGTAGGCCGGTGGGAGCAGGTCCGGGTACAGGCCGATCACATGGGTGGGGTCTGCAGGGCAGAGCAATCCTTCATTCCACACAGGATGCTGACAGTTTGTTTATGAGCCCCTTTGATTATGGGGGAGGGGGGTGGGGGGGGTGATGGGGTGGGGGGGGTGAGGACAGAACATGAAACACAAACACCAAACGTGACCGCAGCCCGGTATCTCCCAACAGGGAGAAGGTCTTTCATCGTTGGAGAATAAGTGGAAAAAAATCCCCCCCCCCCCCCCCCCCCCCCCCCACACACACACACACACACACACACACACACACACAAAATGATGAAAGTAAAACACAACAGATGTCTGAGCTCGGGAACGGAAGAAGAAATTCTAACCAGAGGCAATCGGGCTGCAATATACAAACATAAACGTGGGGTAAAAGAAAGAAAAACAA
>CM055199.1:18240766-18358266 GCA_029224185.1 Karalla daura
CAGGCCTGACACAGAGCTCGCTACAGAATATCATGACATGACAAGACATGATTATGTGGTGCGGGGTCTCTCACCCATTGCTATGGGGATGTCGGTCCAGTTGAGGGCGCACTTCTGGGTGCAGACGCCCTCCTCGTTCAGCACCACCGTCAGGTCGTCCTGGCCCACGGCCACCTTCCCGTCCGCCAGCGGGGCCACCAGCGGCTCCAGCTGCTTCCCGGTGGGGAAGAGCTCTTTGATGGAGCCGCGGCCGTCCATCTGCCAGACAGGAGAGGCCGTCAAGGAATCCATTAGGACCCGCTCACATCGTCATTAAAAAGGAATAAAGGAGGGGGCGGGGGCGGTGTTTGTACGAGGGGATAATGAGGATAACAAGTGTAAGAAACAGCAAGGGAGCCTAAAATAAACACGCAGATTCAAGGGCAGAGAAATCCAGACAGGAGCTAATTATAAAACAGTCTGCTTCTCAACTTTTCCCAAGAGGTACAACAAACAAAAAAAAAAAGGAAAAGGGATCGCTTTAAAGAGATACTCCCGCCCTTGAAATACTCTGTAGGCTGCAAAACAGTTCATCCCTTCACAGAAAGCAGGTTCATGCACGAGTCATGACCGGCTGCTGAATCACCCGCGTCCTGAGACATAATACGGAGAAATGTGCCACTCTGGGACCGAGCACGCACTGATTAAGTGGTTTCAGAGGGTGTTTCTGTCAGAGCTCAATCTCACCTCTCACCAGTCTCTATTATCCACTCAAACAAATGCTTTAAAGCCTTTTCTTAGGTGAAAAAGGGGGCGAGGCCTTCACATACAGACGATAGATTACGGGTGGCGTATCCCTCTAAGACTCTATCTGCAGACAAGAGAAGCTGAGAGTTTGACTCACGTACCCGGATGAGGTAATAGTCTCTTTTGAAACCAACACATATGGAGTTTTCACACCAGGCCATGGACTTTGGAATATCTGGAGCACCAAAGTCCCCCTGACAGACAAAAAACAAAACATTATTGGGAGGAAAAAACAAAATAAACCAAACCCGGACCACAGGTTTCACACCTCGGATACATTTCACTTTACCTGCAACTCGTGGAACTCCCGGTCCTTCCAGTAATAAAGCTGCAGCTTTTTTTTCACCGCCACACACATCCTCAGCCTCTCCTCCCCTGAGCTGGTTTGCTGAGGAGACAATATATACAATTCATATTTCCGACTTCAAATCGAGGGGGAAAAAACACAAACATAAAGAAGACATCATTGTTATGGCTGCCACTATGACGGTGCCATAAAACTGTCTGGGAGTCGCCGCAAATCTTGGTGTGTTTTTGTCCATTGGCTGCAAATTGTGGAGCTTTTCTAAAAAACAAACTTTTGCAGGGATGACTAAGTCTCCCGTCTTAGGAGCTGCCATTGTTTCCACTGATTCCAACTGGAAGTTGAGACGCTGGAAGTTTGCTTGCTTTCCATAACAATGAGATGCTTTTTTCCCTGTAAAATATGAGTTGCCACTGGAAAAAGGAGCTGATTTAAAGCGTAGGAACAGCTCTGGTTTACAGTGTGTTTCTGTAATGAGTGGGGAAGCGGCATGTGACTAGAGCAGACTTAGCGTGAGAGGACGCGACCAGCTTGACTGATCGATCCGCCTACAGCGCTGTAACTTCTCCTCGGTCTCCTGTAATTTATTTGCGTTTGTTGAATCTCCACCATCACTGAAACTCTGATATGAAAGATGACTAGTTCTGAATGTCACAGAGACGCGTTCCGGGCCCAAAGCTCAGGGAGCTTCTCGCTTACGGGATATTAATGAGTTCAGAAAATATTGGAGTCCAACATTATTCACCAGTGGAGGAGGCTTGGGCCGTCCCGACAGTGCTCATCAATTAGCTTGACCGACGCCAGGCAATGAGCCAAGAAGCCTGTAATTCATACTTCACTAGCTCTACAGAATGCAGTAATTCTCCGCCCTCATCCTCTCATCTAAACCCGCAGGAATTCCTGCAGTTGTCAGAGGTGACGTAACCTGGGTTAATCTTCACTTGCGTTTGGATTTCTGGGTCGTTTTCACACTGACACATTCTTACAGATCCACCCTAGATATCGTACGATAATAGGTGATTGGGAATGAATAAGCATGTTTTCCACCAACTACCCTGTGTTTTGTTGGGAGAAATACTGAGACGTCTTGGGAGGAACCCACATGCAAAATGCTGGGGGACAATGGTGGGCTCCAGGAAACAGTCAGCAGTAATGTAAATTACACTCTGCATGAGCTGGAGCAAATTGGTCTCGACATGCAAAAACACCGGTTATGATCCACCTGAGGCCTATTTTCATTAAAGCTGAATAAAGCCAAAGCTCCGAGGTTGTAATGCAGCCTCCCAGTAAGTCCCTGACTCACAGGAGAAAACGAATCAGTCCATTAACTTATGACTAGCGTATGACTGTCGAATTACACATACCACACAAGTGAAAATAGCTCTCACTGGGGGAAGGCATTATAAATGGATGAATATGGGTACTGTCTGATTACAATAACATGGGATTTATTCCTAGAAGTCTTAAAGGGAAACAACCTGCAGGTCGCAGGCGAAGAGCGTGGCTCCTTTGGCTTTAGGCAGCACAGTGATCTGCTGGAAGGTCAGGAGGTCGTGGACGTGGATGTTGTTTTCTGTGGAATATGAAGAATACGAAGATGACAGGATTGCTAGACTTTCAGTCAAAGTATCTCCATGTCGGGTGAGATACTTACCTAGAAGACTGACAAGGATTTTGTACTGTGAGACAACGTAAAGCTGTAGAGAAGGAAAGACACAATTAAAGGAGGTTTGAAACCAATTTAAGTTAATCACATCTGGGCTGCCAATACACTAGAGCTCAGTGGTTTAGAACTGTGATATCTGTCATATCTCCGGGGTCTGGTATGTCAATGAGGTATGCGAGACTGCCAAGAGTTATTAAGAGCGAGGCGAGCTAATGGCAATTAAGAGGTCTGATTAAAGATTTAGAGGCGAGTTGCTTTCATATTCAGCCAGACTATTATTCACTTATACAGTACTTTGGCCTTAAAATCTGTAAGTATCAGAGTTGGGCTACATCACCAAAGATGGTGCTTCTGTGGTTAGAACTGCCAGCTGTGGGGAACTTGCTTGTTCTCCCTGTGTCTGCACATGTAGTAATAGTGGTCCTCCTACAGTTCAAAAGCATGCACGTTTAGGTCGCCTGGAGGCTCCGGTGTGAGTGTGAGAGTAAAGTGTGTGTCCTGTCATGGACAGCAGTCAACTCCAGCACACTTTTAGAAACCCATCAAGGAACAAAGTGGGTAAGATAGTGGATGGATTATCTGTTGGAACACTCTAGAGGTCAGTCGTTAACAACTGTGGCATCTATCTCAACTAAGTTCTGAATACATCAATATATCTCTGGTATCTGGTATACAGATGGGTCTGTGGGACTTTTTTTGAGGAAAGCACTGCTCATATTCAGCCACTCCATTGCTAGTTAATAGAGAATGTAGGTCGACAAATATGGAGGGATTAGATTTAGTGCTTTTCTCATCATACAGACATGTATCCTAAATATCATCCTGCATCCTTTAATTACCTGCTGAATCTTCTTTGAGAAGTTCTTATTGGATTTCTCCAGTGTCACCTCAAACCGGTTGGTACCTACAGGGGGGAAAGAGACACAGACAAAAACACATGAAAAAAACTTCATTTGAGGGAGACAAAAGTAAGTTTAGAACTTCTGCTGTGTGTCTGAGTACACAGGAATCAGTTGCATCACAAAAAGCCTTGGATCTTCCTACCTGCATCTTTCTTTATCCGGTAAAGAAGAAGGTGCCCTGGCTTTGTTCCCACCAGCAGCCAGTCCTCTGTGAAAGATAAAAACAGGCAGATTTTAGAGGTTTGACAGTTCAAAAATAGCTGTCAAACTCAGACTCAAAGCTGTGACCTGGGATACCTGAGACTGAGATCAACACACACCCCGTGGGATCACCTCAATGTCAAAACAAGTCGAGGCTGTGTGATGCTTTTCAGTGTCACAGGACTCACCCCATGCTGCAAGACAGTCAATCTGGAGGGGAAGCTTCTCCAAAATAGGCACCGGTTCATAGGCGTCATGCATCTTGGAGCTGATAGAATTACACACGACTCTGATGGATGAATCCCCACCGCTACAACGCCTCCTCTGCAACCTGCCCGGGCGGCAGCTGACCGGATAAGTCTCAGGGTGGTCCTCCTCCTCTCGGTGCTGTCGCCATTAACCGGGGGAATCACCTCAAATGTTTCCACAGCCAGTTCAGAGTAGATCTTCTGCTTTCTCGGTCTCCGGTGCTGCTGGGCAGCTCGGTTTGTGCCTCAGTTCCGACCAAAACAACAGCTGATCGTTAGCCTGCTATAGCTCATAAGTTAGCAAGCAGCGGCTATTGTTGCTAAACATTGTTCCGTGTTGGTCCAGAGCACGTCAGAACAACACACAAGCAGTCCAGCAAAGTGTTAATGGAGACAAACGACACGTTAGGTTGAATTAAGACACACAATGGAGGTGGTTTCTGTTAGTTCCCGTTAGCCTGGTTAGCTTCCCCGTTACTTCCTCGGTTGTGTTGACGACGGCTGCGCGAGACGACGGTGTTTGACAGGCACGTGACTGCAGTCAGAACACTCACGAGGAACGAATTAAAGGTGCAGTGACTCTATTTAACTCTCACGAGATCTTAGCTCTGATAGTACTACGAGTACACCAATTTGAGACGAACGCTTGTTTGAAACTCTCGCGAGATTCGTGTTTACGCTTCTAAATAATCTCCTGCAGTCGGCTTTAAATTAGGTTTAGGTTTCAAATCTATTCTTAATGCAGTAATACAATTACAGTGACATACAGTATAGTATGAACGGGCAATTACTTTTCCAAGTTAAGGAGCAATACTATACAGTAAGGAGAGGCCTGTTCAGTATCAAACGCCATCCGATCTACACACAAGAACAAAATTCACACATGAATCCATGTTTCAGTAAAAATTTTATTTGCAGGACATATGCAAAAAGCCATACAATATCATCAGCTTCACGTTACAATGCAGACTCACATCCAGAAGTTGGGCTTTTGTGTCTCTCTAAATTAAAATAACCTCAACGAGACTTGGATAAATATTACAAAAAAAAAACCCCAAAACAAACAAAAAAAAATCGACACATACAGAATTTAGAATATCCACACACATACTGCAGTAGATTGCACAAGGACGGAGATATGATTCTGCCAGGTAAGGCAAGATAATTTACTGTAGCAATGCGAGTGGGATAGGCTCAAAACAATCTGACACACTCCTCATAAAAGCATGTACAGTACCCGGTGCTACTGAATTCTGGTGAGTTCCACACACGCACACGCGCACACACACACGCACGCACACACGCTGCGCCACATCCGTGAGACATGTCTGTGGATTCTGTGATTCAGCAGCTATAAGTTTCCACTTTGGTGAAATCAACATGGAGTAGACTTACTGCCATTATGTGAGAAGCTATAAATTATTACTTTTCTTTTAATAGAAGACAATAAACATCTTTTTCTTAATGTCATGGCTACTCCTGCATGAAAACACGTCCGAGCCTGCTGCGCAGTCTATCATTTGTCAGTAAAAGCGTAAAAGTCACCACTGTCAGTGTCACGTTTCCAGTTGGCTACGTTGCTCTGCGTAGAGGTGACACCTAAGACAAGTCATCTGATGTAACGCTTGTGTGTACAAAAAAGAAAAAGAAAATCGACATTTCTGCGAATACTTGGCTTTAAAGAGGGCTTGATGACCACGGGGGTCATTACATTCTGCCAGCCCAGAAAACAGTGTGTTCTCGTCAGCACAAAGATCCCAAAACACACAGATGTAGCACGTTTTGACCTGACGAATGTGATACGCTTCAAGTATCAATATTGACCACCACAGCCGTGTTTACAGAGAGTAACGGTATCCTATTGACTCTTATATTTCAGGATTACTCAGTCAGCCAGACAACACTGTGTTAGTGTTAACATATATGATTTGTTGGTGCAGCTACACTGTGAAGATAAAGCATTTAAACATGTCGTTTTAAAGTTATCTGGCTAAATGGTTAATCATACATCTGTACAATTTCATTAATATACTTCTCCGTGTGATCTATTAAATATGTATACGAAATACATGCTGAAAAAAGTATTTATTTTACATTTTGTCCATGGCACAGCAGACCTTACTGTGTTGTCTTCAATATCAGCTTAGTGTGCACAATACTTTAGGGTTTTCAGCATGTGTTTCCCTCTACTGTCTGCACCCTCCTGACATGTCCTGGCTTGTGACATATGCTGAGCGTCATCATGTTTTGTGCACGGACTGATCTTAAATCAGTCCACATTGTCCTGTGGAGTTCTGGGGTCCACTTAAGGAAATTCGAAGCTGTTGTGAAAAATGTCAATCCCCCCCCCTCCCCATTAAATATTGAATCAGTCTGAAACCGCAGGACAGAGTTCTAATAAATATTCTATTCTCCACAATGGCAATGTGTTAAAGGCCTGGTCTGGACCTGCCCGTGGCCACGTTTGCGACGCCAAAGAAACATCTTTCAAGTGAATGAAATATTCATCAAAGTGCTGGGCTGTGTGATTGCCTCGCTTTCACGCCCCCTCAGAACCCCGGCCCCTCACGCTGCGCTCCCTTCTAGTATAAACACACCGTGCGTGCTCCCTCCAGCTTCACGCGGTGCTGCACAATACCTCTGAAATGAAATAAAATTAGAGAAAACAAAACAAAACGCAGAGCGTCCAGAGACAACTGTTGGCTTTGCCCTCATCTTTTTGGTAACTGGGGTCACACTCCTCGCCGCCTCCTCTCGGCTCCCTTACTTCACCCATTCGCTCGCTCTCGTTCGTTCGTTCGTTCGTTCGTTCTACTCCATTTTGGATCGCTCCATCTTGGTTTTCAGGATTTCCTGGCAGAAAAGGAGAACAAAGATTTACTGCATGTACAGTAAGAGGCCGCTGCGACCAGGAGCCTTTTAAATAGAAATCATGGGACAAGCAGAGAGGGAGAGAAGGGACACTGTACCTCTTCCTCATCGAGCATCACAGGGAGAGCTCTGTAGAGAGAGAGAGAGAGAGAGAGAGAGAGAGAGAGAGAGACAGAGAGAGAGAGAGAGAGAGAGAGAGAGAGAGAGAGAGAGAGAGAGAGAGAGAGAGAGAGAGAGAGAGCTGTTACAGTAGCTGCAGTAGCTTTAGCACAAAACAAGTTATTTCATATTTCAGTATCATACAGTTACTGTTACATTTTGTGTCATTTTGTGGTACTTGCATTCATTCGCTTTACATATAAGATAAAACATGCAAATTCACTTAAGTATATGTTTGAACTCTGATAGAGGTTTACCTGTCCAAGATCATGTTAAATAATTAATATAATAATCACAGATCAGATGAGTTGAAAGCATTAGGAGCAGCGCATGCATTTGTTTCTCGTCTCATCCCTGATAAATTGTCAGGAGACCCCTGAAGATTTACGCTGTGACCCGCGCAACTGGGGAAATATCCGAGGTAAATAAAAGCTTAAATCCAATCCACTCACACGTCAGCTACAGTTGTAGGAATGTTCTCCTCCACCCACTTGAGGTCTTCATCCTGGCAAAGAAATGTAGAAAAAAATAAAATGAATACACTCCAGGCGGGGGAAAAGATCTGATTTGATCAAATACGAGATGTTGACAGAAGACATGCAACTGACCTCTTTACTCAACAATTTCTGGGAGCCATTAGAATCAGGCTTCGAGCCTCTCATTTTCATTCCCTCTACAAAAAAAAGAGAGAAAGAAAAAGCCAGTTGTAATCACATAGAGGACTCTTGTCCAATAATATGATTACAGCATAACTGGGTTATTACATTTTCCCATTCATGCCGTTACACGATTATGAGACGAACATTTTGGAATGAGTGCGTCCTGTGCTCATCGCTGAGCAGATTTAGCCCCTGGCCTGGGCAGCACCGAGTTACACAACGCGACCTCGGGCTCCAGAGGTCGGCTCCACGGGCCTCTGAGCTCCACCGCGAGCTGAGACGCATCGTTTCAGGACGAGCGCGTTCAGCCGCAGAGCTCTGCAGCTCCGTCCCTGGGAAACGGCGCCCAGAGGCCTAGATCACAGCGGCAAACACCTGCCGACGGTTACACACGGAAAACTGCGGAAAAGACGACTAGCGTGATCCCAACACCTGCAGCCGTCATTGTGTTGGGTTCTGCACTTTCCCAGAACTGGGCCGAAGATTGGAAACGACACCCATTACCATCGAATATAAACAAGAACCTGCTTCGCATTAGCTGCGAGTGTTTTCCTGTTCTCCTGCGGTATGGAGTTACATAGACGGACGTGGCTGCCTCAGATGGAGATTCAGACATCGATGCAGCTTGAAGTTTACTAGACGGATGTACTAGACTAACCCTAACCCAGCTTTCTACTCTGAACTGATTCAACTCCTGATATATCTATATTCTGAACTGTAAGCCAGCAGTCGTGTCTTGCATGTCCGTCCTGGGATGAGGATCCCCTCCTCTGTCTCTCACCCTGAGGTTTCTCCATTTTTTTTCCCTGTCAGGTTTTTTTTCTTGGGAGTTGTTCCTCAGCCTTTGCGAGGGTCTGAGGACAGGGTTTTTTTTTCTATGTACAAACTGTTGCTCTCTTTGCAAAGTGCCTTGAGATAACTTCTGTTACGAAACCAATCAAAGTTGAGTTAACAGTTGAGTTGTTTCAGCAGACGTCGGGACATCCGAGCAGAGCTTAACTGTCGGCTATCCGTCAGCGCTGTCTGACGCAGCCGTCCTCAGTGAGGAGCAGCCTCTGGATGACCCCCTGAGCCGCTGCCAGGCAGGACGATGTCTCACCGAAGGCCTCGTTCAGCATGGGCTCCTTGGCGTCGTCCTCCTCGTCGTCCTCGTCGATCAGAGGAGAATGAGAGAACCTGCGGGAGGAGAGGGAGCAGCGTGAAACACCACTGCAGGCGCCTGAGGCTCCACTCAGACCTGCGGCTCGTTTGCTTTTACTCCGACGGCTGAGATGAGATCTTTAAACGCCTTTTTTTTGTCCTCATCTCAGCAAAATTTCAATTTTCCGTCACAGAGAAGAAAAAAAATCCACATTTTAAGAAGTTGAAATCTACGAATGGATTATAGGAACAGCCATCAATCATTCTGTTTGTCCATTAGCTTATTGCAGCTCTAGTCTGGACTCTGGCAGCTGCAGAGTCGATTTCTTTCTCAGTGCAAATGAATCACTCCAGGCTCGAATGGAAGTGAGCAGAAACCTCCTCTTCTTCTTGGAGATGTTGGCCGCTTTGTTTTGTTCTGTCTCGCCTGATTATGACCGAACGATCTGATCTGATCTGTGAGGTTAAACTCCATGTTTCTGAACAACTCTGGCACAACGAATGACTCCAAACAAATCAATAAGTCGATACTTTGTCTGTCCAGGCCAGATAAAGCCGACCCAGAAGGAAAAACAACCTTTACTTTGTCGGATAACTACAACCTTTGCTCCAAACCAGCCACAGGTGTGAACAGGCCTTTAAATATGACAAATGGATGTGGGCCCCAGGATCTGGGATCTGGGACCTGACTCCAGGTCCAGGTCCAGCTGTGACTCTGACCTCTGGCTGTTGGCCGAGGGCCTCAGCAGCACCATGATCACCAGCAGGATGGTGGAGAACAGGAGGCGCCAGAAGGCATCGTCCACCCATAGGTCCCTCCAGCCCTAGGCAGAGGAGACACACACACACACACACACACACACACACACACACACACACACACACACACACACACACACACACACACACACACACACACACACAGAGGCCAGTTCACTCTTCAATCCTGGATAAACCAGACACGGGAACATCAATAGCACGCCATGATTGATCGGTGGCAGGAGATAAACTGACCGTCTGGCAGTCGACCAGCTTGAAGACTTTGGTGGTCCAGATGATGAAGATGATGGAGGCTGCAGACACAAAGGAAAGTCAATTTCTGATAAATGACGAGGCCGGGCACAGAAACACGGGTCGTCCCAGGCGAGGAGCATACAGGTAGATTACAGATCAAACAGTCGACAAAGTGACCACCCAACAGCTGCCTTCTGAACCGTCTCACGAACTCACCCACGACAGAGAAGATGAGCGTGTTGGTGAAGTGCTGATACAGAGAGAGCTTGACCACGTTCCGCCGCAGCTTCAGCAGACGAGTGGTTTGAGACAAGCTGATGAAAATGTGGCTCGGGGTTCAGGAGAACACACACAAAGCGGGAGGACAATAGCGATTCCGATCTGATCACTGCTGTTTTGTTGTTGTTGTTGTTTGTGTAAAGGATATCCACCACATGACGCAGGAGTCGATGAGGGAGAGGCTGAGGTTGGCCACCAGAGCCACCGTCCCATAGAAGCCCTGGGGAAACAAGAGCCAGAGTCACACAGCACGCACAAGCCTGGAGGACATCAGAGAGCAGGGGCGGTCCGTCTGTGAGCGAGAAGGCGAAGCCTTCATCCCAGACGCGAGACCCAGATGATGCGCAGGAGTGTTTTTAACTAACAAACTGACTTTTCTATCTTTAAAGTGGCAAGACATGGCCTGGAAAACACCAATGTATGCATGAGATAAACAAATAAAACTGTGAAAGAAAATAGCAGTGGAAATGTCAACTAAACTCAACTAAATTCACAGAAATAATACTTTCACACGACCCCATCTGCATCCTGCATGCAGTGAGGACAGACATTCCCAGACTTTTCCAATGATTCTGGGGGTGCATTTATTATCCCATGACTTTTCCAATACCGGAAAACTGTGTTTTGAAATTCCACGAGTTTTCCAGGTTTTAACAAAACATACGAACGATGAAAGGAAATAAATCCTCAGGATGACTTAATAATGCCATGTCACATGTTCCCCAGATACTCAATATCTCTTAGTATTGACTCAACAGCATCACATATGTTTGAAATGAGTGAATTAAGTCTGTGAAAGAGTTTCGTTTTAATTACTTAACTGTTATAAAATAATTAAGTTATTTCTCATAAATGAATTCATTCATTTAGCTGGCCAGTTAGGCCGAGCTCCATATACTCAACCCGTCCATTTAAAACGTGTTTGATGCCATTGAGTCAACGCTAAGAGTTACGTAACACAGCTCCGTGGCACCACTGGACTTTTAAGTCATTCTGAGGACTTTTTGTTTTTTCAGGCCTCCTGACTAAAGCCATCTGCCATCAGAGAACTTCACAACCTCTGCGTGTTTTTTTTCCATCTGCCTTCCTTGTGCCCATGTTTGTTTGTGTGTGTGTGTGTGTGCGTGTGTGCGTGTGTGTAACCCGGAGGCTGCCCGTGTCTTTGGGCTGTGATCCAAGCATCACTCTGGGATGAGATTCGTCTCTCTCCATCATCGTCACTCGTCGTCTGCCTCCGGACACAGAGTCCCCGGCTGACCCGGTCTCTCCGCGGTCTGCTCCGCTCGGTCCAGATCTATTTATTCTAGAGAGGCTGCACCGCTCCATCTCCATCTGTCTGGCTCCTTTCAGAACGTTTGCTTCATATTGATTCTTGTGGCCTGTGCAGACCATTGACTCCACTCAACACTATCTCTGCCTCCGCCTCCGTCAGACTGCAGACCTTGAAGTTAATCGTTTCCATCAAATCGATGGTTTTTTGTTGCTTTTCGACACTCCGCAGAGGCCCCTGGATGCATCGACGTGCTACAACAACCGCTCGGTGTTATCTTCAGGGGTTCGCCAGATTCAAAGCAGCCTGTTAATGCACCGGTACTGGTGTTTAGTTCAGCCTCCTTGACATCAGGCTCCACAGTTCACAGCTGTTACTTACTGCTGATACCGCCACTGCTCCTTCACAATAAAAGCATTCAACTGCACCACCACTGGGCCTGGACACACAGCGGCTCAGACGTACAGAAACATGTGATTAGGCGGTTGATGCTGATTTATACTGTGTCCAAAATGAAATCAGCTCAGAACCCAGCAATATTTTGGTTGCTTGACTAATCTGATCTGATCATGACAGAAAAACTGTTAATGTCTTTTTCCACAAGGGTCAAGATAAGATCTTTGATTGCCCAAAGAAACCAGAAGATATTCACATTTCAGAAGCTGAGATCAGAGGACCGATCGAGAGGACATGCTTGAATCGGCCAATCATTCAGTCATTGTAGTAGTCATACATTCTATTAGTTGATCGATTAGTTGTTGAAGCTCTCTACATGTGTTCATGTAGCATGAACATATTCTGGTACCTGTTTATATCTTAAATAGGCTAAATTTCAGTTTTGTGCCTGTGATTTATGTTTATGTTTAGATATTTTGGCTTTATACGGCTTTAGATGATAAGTAACTGATGATGAATAAGTGAGAGTTTTTTTTGTCCTCACCCTTTCTGTCACAGAAAATTAGGAAACCAGTTTATATTTTTAGAGGCTGAGATCAGAGACTTTTCACTCCAAATGCTTAAATCGACTAATTGATCGTAGTAAAAGTTGTCAATTCAATTCAATCAATCAGTCGCTGCGGCTCTGCGTCCTATAAAAAGCTAGATGAATGCAGAATGATGCCTTTGTTCACACAGCTCTCGCCTCTCCTGCTGTTTCCTCTGCACAAGCTGTTTTACTGCCTCCTCCAGGCAAACTACAGGCGATAAATAGAAATGCTAATGACAGAGCAGAGCGTCTCCGTTGCTAATTAGCAGTTCGGGGGACCGCGCTCCAAGTCGGTGATTATCGGAGCTGCGCCCCACGCAGGGCAGATGGTGCTCTCATCTGGTCGAGCCGTCTACTCGGAGAGCGGCCGAGGGAGGAGACAAAGGGGGGAGACGGAGGAGTCCGGTGTGGACTGGCTGCTACTTACGCCCGTCACCCGCAGCACGCCCTCCACCGAGGAGAAGAGCAGGTAGAGGAGGCCGACGGCGACCAGCCGGTGCACCGTGGTGCCGAGCCTGGGCCTGCAGGGGGAGGGGGAGGGGAGGGGGAGGGGGAGGGGGAGGGGGAGGGGGGAGCACAGGTCAGCAGGAGGAGCACATCTGGACGGGCTGGAGGCTCGCTTTAAGCTCAGACCGCGTCAGCCGATTATCTTTACCGTCGATCCATCAGACCTTAAAATTCACTGATCTCGTGGACTACAAAACTTATGTAAACTACAAAACTACAAAATTATGTATTAAATCAGTGGTAATAATGATGTGTTTCCAGATAAATATGGATGAAGAGGGGAGGGAGCTTTGTGCATTTCACAAAGCACTCAAATCTGATGTTTCTGCCTCAGTGTGGGTGACCCCTGGTTCAGAGCCACTCATCAGTCACTGAACTAGCTGTTTGTTACTTCATTAGGCGATCAGTTGTTGTATCAGTGGCCCACAGAGGGTTTTTCACCTGCAATATGTGATAAATTTCATTCCAATAAGTCTTATTTTCCCACTAATGTTCAAATGAAACAATAGTAAGTTGGTAACAGTGACAATAGTAACAACAGTTTTGAAACTAATGAGCCCTCGTCTTGAGAGGTCTATACACTGTGGGACCAGGGAGGGGTGAACTCGCCTGACGATGCCGTAGCCCAGGCTGACGATGAGGACCAGGATCCGGGCCAGCGACCTCTTCAGAGCCGAGAGCAGCTCGGCAAAAATCACAGCACCTTGAACTGTGGCGACAAGACAACCAGGACGGAAAAAGCTGATCAGAAACAGGCGAGAAAACCCCTTCAGAGCTCAGATCAGGGAAAGGCCGGACCCACCGTAGTCTCCCTTGTAGCGGATGCTCTGGTACTCGGAGTAGAAGACGGCCTTCTCCAGCATCCCCAGGATGATGACGGCTCCGATCCAGAACTGGATGCGCAGCAGGTCCCTCCAGTAGCAGGCGCACCAGAGCAGCCAGAGCGCCCCGAAGAACACGTACACGATGCACATGATCATGAAGAACTGCAGCGGACACGAGCCAGAGAGGACAGACGTTCAGTCGTGGTTGTTTATTTGAGGGGGAGGAGGACCATTTCTAGTGGAGTTTCTTGTCCCCTCCTCCACTAAACAAAAGCGCTGTTTCTGAAATGTTGATGAAGTGCAACTCGACTCCTCTTTGAGGAAAGTTCTGGATGTTTGAAACATTTTGTTTCCAAGGTTTTCATTGACTTTTGGTATATAATTTGGTATTATGTCGACAGTGTACTGTCAGTTCTGTGTCTGAAAAACCACATCATGGGACTAAAAACGTTTTAGTGATTTCAAATGCTTTTTTTCGAGCAGTTTGCATCTGTCGAGGGAGTAGAGACATCCCTATTGCCCTCTTCATTCTCATTCAACGCTAAGCTCTAAAAAAACACAAACCCAATATCTCTAAGTGAGTACTGTGTGTGTGTTGAGATATTGGTGGGGTTAAAAACTGGTTTTTTTTTTAAAGACTTCCTACCATCATGAGAGGCCAGTCGGCAGGAGAGGAGTAGTCGTGCGGGCCCCTCATCTCCACTTTCACTGAGGACAGACAGACAACAGCGTCACTTAGCGCTCTCTCTCTCCACCAGCTGCTCCGCTAGCTCGTCTACCGGCCGCCTCTCACTGGTGAAGGCGAAGTTGAACTGCTCGGCCCCGATGTCGTCCTCCTCCACCCCCCGGAACAGAGGCTGCACCTTGACGATGAACAGGTAGGGACTGTCCTCCCACGCTTTGGCCACCGCTCCCATGTCCTGCGGGACAGACAGCAACGAGGCTGCTCAGGAGGGCCACTAGAAATGAGCCTCCTCAGAGGGCCTCTGATGGAGCCCTGGGGTTAGACCATAGCTTCCCCTGCTCTGGTAATCATCCATAGGTTTTTGCTCTTCATCAATGTGCCTCTGGGGCCCAAAGTAACACCCAGTTACCCAAAACAAATAACACTTAACTATGGAAACATTCAATTATTTTAAAAAACCTTATCTAAATAAGACCTAAATTAGTCATTTTATCATCCCACAATGGGGAGATTTCCATGATCTAACCAATTCAAAATGATCTCCACACCAGAGAAGGGGTCGGCCGGGGCTGAAACACTTCCACATTTGACACTGTAGCAAGAAGCATGTGATTTGTGCGTCTGTCTCGCAGCGAGCCTGACAGTAAATGTGAGCTACCCAGAGCACGGTCAGCTGAGGCTGACTCAGTGTGCATGGCGTTAGGATGACAGGCCCCGTCCATAAGCTGCAGTAATTACATCTACGGCTGCACTGAGCACTCAGGATCATGCACTGTATGGAGCGTCTCAACACAGAGCTCTAGCTCTACACTGCCAGTCTCATCTGCTGCTTGTTGCAGCTCTAGACTTTCCGCCTCACGTTTTCTCCACTTTTAATTCATACTTTTCCATAAGAGATAATGAGCATTTCTTAAAAGTCGTCCTCCTAATCCTTCTCAAATGCCTAAACTGACAGTTCAAATAGCTGTATGCTATTTTAATCATCATTAATAGCTCTAAACATCCCCAGAGCGACTGTGTGTGAAAAACACTTTGAATAAAAACATATTTAACAAGGCGCCTGTCTTACCGGCTTTTCAGGCCAAGGGAGGCTCTGATTGGAGGGGTCGCTCTGTGGGAAACAACAGCAACACGCAGCGTTTAAGTGACCAGGCAACACAGAAGGAAGAACCTGTCAGGTCGACGTGCTCGAATGATCCACGATCAGCGACTCACCTTGGGGCTAGTGAGGGGCTGATAGGGGCAGAACTCGGGATAATACACCTAAAATAGATAAAAACAAGAGGACAAAGGCTGAGTTTATGGACACACACACACACACACACACACTGACTTTATGTCACACAGGTCTGGTTCCATACGGACCTTAGGGGAGAAGAGCAACGAGCAGTTCTCGAAGTACATGAAGCCCTGGCTGTAGAAGCCGCTCCAGCCGTCCTTCAGCATGTGGTCCATCCCGAACATGTTCATGGCTTTGTTGTCCTGGCACACACGGAGCAGGGGGAACAAAGGATTCCACTCAAACCCAACCATACCATGTCATAGAATACGCCCTTCTTGGAGGAAAACTTTTTCCAAAACTTTTCTGTGAGAGCTGCCCTCCTCTTGCTCGAGGTCTCTTCCTCTCTCTCTCTGCCCTTGTCAGAAAAGAGACAGGGAGACGTCGACGGTTCAAAGCGCGTCCGAGGGGATGGCCCCACTCCTTCCGCGGGTCACCTCCGCCGTTCGGACGCTGTGTGTGGAGGCCCACGGCGACAGCGAGGTAGAGGAGCATCAAAGCTAAGAGTCTGACTCGCTCCCGGACGAAGAGCCGCCGCTGGCACGGAGACACGAGCCCAGCCCGGGGCCGGGAAAATGAAACTCTTTGAGGAGGGGAACAGAACATCTGCTCTGACCCGCTGACGCATGTGCAGGCAAAGACCACGAAATGGTGAGTAAAAAAACACAAAAAAAGGGAAAATCCACCACGTAAGACTTCAAAAACTTCAGCCACCACTGATATCTATGACACATGTACCGGTGATATTAAGAAGAGACCAGATAGGATATGAACTCTATTTGTCAGCATGAGCTGTCAACATTAATGCCGCCCACCCTAATGGAGCTGTTTACACCTGCCTGCAACAATCAGTTAATAATAAGCTAAGCAAATAGCCTCGACATGAAGTGGCTCACAACAAGAACATCTCTTATCCTGAGCGAATGGCCCGGGCGTTTCGGGGAGACATGGCTCTGGGCGGCGCATTTTGCACCATCTACTTCCACTGTGTGTAAAAGAAGAGAGCAAAAAAAGCAGGAACTTGATAGAGAACGACGGAGAGCACTCACCGGCGTGTTGAAGACCTCGTTGTAGCAGACGGAGGAGCGCAGGTACCAGCTGATGTTGAAGGCCAGGTTTCTATCACATGAGCCCAGCTCACCCTGGACTGGAAAGAAGACACGAGAAAAACCAGCGGTTACCCCCCCGACCGATTCCCGAGCCCCGACTCAGACCAATTTGAAGAATCGAACCGAACGAGGTCGATAATCCAAGATGTGAAGCCACGTCATCCCTGCACACAATTTCCTGTGCGTCACACCTCATCTGTCCACTTGTCACAACATGACACAGAAAAATGATGAATCCTGGCATCCTGGCTTTCTTTCTTTTTAATGCCTGAAAACATTGTGTTATGCTCGTGTGACAGGCTGTTTTTGAATGGCTCGACACAGCAGGGCCGTTATCTCTGCACTCTGGGTCTTTGCATTGCTACTGAAATCCATTCAAATGCAGCCGGGTCTGGGGAAGCACTCGTCGCTGATATCACACATGTGGGAGGCACGGCGAACAGGTCGGGCGGCTTACACGTCATGAAGATGGTGGTGTTGGTGTACAGCGTCTTGCGGAACACGGCATCCTGTGTCTAAAAACACAACAGAGACGGAAAGTGTATTTTGGCACAGCAAACCAGAAACAAAGCAGTTAAAGGTGCATTTGAAGCTGCAAATGCATAAACAAAACTATAAGCTCGGTTTTCTTAGATTAACTATGGACTGACACAGTAAGTTAGAGGATAGCTGAAACACTATTATAAGTGGCTTCTTCCTGAATAAATAAATATCTAACAACTATATATGTCTAATTACACTTGGGCAGACTTTCCCGTAACCAGACAATGGAGCCAGGACCACCTACAGGCTTTTTCCTGAAAAACTGGCTTTTCGTTACTCCCTTGGCTGCAAAAACACTGGGGCTTTATCACTCTCTCTCTCTCTCTCTCTCTCCCTCTCACTCACACACACACACACACACACACACACACACACACACACACACACACTCTGTGGGATTACCAGATTCCACAAGCAAAGACTTTTCAATTGCATTTGGGGGCATCAAAGTAGAAGTAAATAGCCAGAAATTAAACTACTACGTTATTCGTGGATAATGTTTGTGGATCCGTGTAATCCAAGGAGAGGGAAGCCGTCCTGCTGCCACGACTCCTTGGTATTTCCCCAAGAAGCCACAAAGATGTGCTTCTTTAGGACACTTTACAATCTTAATCTGACCATGCAGTGAAAATGGTAACTTAGCTTGTCCATGGAAGTAAATGCGACATTAGAGAAGCAAGAAGTACATCAGAGGCGAGTACTCTATGCTGGACAGTTCCATATCTGTCACCAGCAGTTTTATTCAGTAATGCACAGGATATCTAATAACCTGCTTCTCCAAACTATGACAGATCGTTTTCTTTGCATTACCTGTCAGAGGACATAACCTGTGTAACACACCTGTAAGCACCACTAGATCCTCACACATCATCACATTCCATCATATTAGATCAGACGCTGCATGCTATGTGGCTCTGTGACTACTGAGGGACACAGCCGGGGCTGCAAACACGGAGGAAGATAAGATAGCACATCTCTAGAGACAGGCACATAATGGGAGAGCAGCTAAACCAGATCTGTCAGGCTGCTAGAAGGAGAACGCACAGCCCCAGCTAAAGGGCTAGTTAGCCACCCTGGCTAACAGCCGCTAGCCGCTACGAAGCGGCTAACCGCGTCTGTTAGGACGTTACAAGGAGCAACACTGACCGAGTTGATGTCCACCTGCCATACGGACACCTCGGCCGCTGTCCCGACGCGGAGAACCAGGGCTAAAAGCAGCAGGACGAGCGGGCGATGTATCGGTGCATCCGGCATCTTCATCTGGGCATCTACTACAGGTCAGAGCGGGATCCGCCTCCAGGTCCGGGAGCCGCCGCTGCTGCTGCACTTCACCAAACCAACGCAGGGGGCGACAGAGAGAGGGAGGAAATAGAAATAGAAAGAGTAGAATAGAAACAGGAATTACTTTATCATCTCTAAAGGGATTTTTTTCTGGCTACTTATACGTTCTACAGTTCAAGTGTTTATATTATTATTGTTGTTGTTGCGTTGTTGTTATTCACTTTTTATTATTCCTTAATTTCTGCTTATTTTCTGTACTATTATTTTTTTCCTTTTGTACCGTTCCGTATTATGTATGGTGTATGTCCCTACGTGAATATATGATGTACTTCTGTGTAATTTGGGCTGCTGTACATAACAGTTTTACTTTAGAGATAAATAAATTAGTCTTATCTTATTTTTCAGACAAAGGAGAGCACATACTGTCAGGGGCTGAAAACACTATTGTTTGTTGCATCTTTCGTACAGTGTCAATGTTAACAGCTTAATTTTTTCTGCGGGTTTTATCAGTTTTAAATGTTTTATTGATTTTCCTAATTTAATCTTTCCAACCAGTAAACAACAAGACATCAGTCAAGCCTCTCCAACACAAGCAGACTTGATTTGTGTAGAAACTATATCTTTAACTTTTTTTCTTTTTTCTTTTGTGTTTTTTGCATTCCCACCTGTCCTTCTACAAGCTATGAATTTGCTCCTGATTGTTGGGCTTTGTTCATCTGTTGGGTTAAAGATAAATGAATAAATAAAAAAAGCCAATACGTCATGATTTGCCACTTGCACTACAACTCTGAACCAGTACTCGAACCAGCAAACTGTACTATAGATGTGCTATAGTGTGCTATAGTGACGTTTACTTTGAAAAGTCAACCCGGAAGCTTGTTAAGCAGGTCTGACTTACTGGGAAAGCGAAACTTAACCTGTTCTTGTTTCTCTCTGTGTGGTCGCTGATATCAAAGTTCCCTGTTTATATCAGCGACACGGAGGACAGGCACGTTGAAACAGAAATGTAATGGAGTGAATCCTGAGTGGAGACGTCAGGGGACAGCGACACAGACTGCATCCTCTAACAGCTGATATCATTGTGTTTACATCTGCTCGACATGGAGGAGCTGAGCCAGCCCGTTACTAGGTACAATAAACAACATGTGTCCTCACCTCTAGTCTGTTTACAGTTCACATAGGCTGCGTTGAGGTATTAGAACCACGTAATACAGATAATATTCACTGACCATGTGACTCACCCGCATTTTAGGAGCTTGTTTATGTTTACATATGGAATTGCTACTATATCAGCAAGCCTGCATGCTGTCATGAGTCAGTATGTTGCAAAGCCTTATTAAGAACCTGGACAAAGGTTAGATACCCACCTTCCTTATGCACATATTCAGGTTTGTTTCTGCCATGCTCCTCAGTGTCCTCGATGAAGAATGCAAGGAAAAGTTCAAGAAAAGCGAGCAAGTTGCTTTTTACAAGTAAGCTGGACATCTGACATGACTTTGACATCGCAGGTGCAGCTGTGCGGCATCGCTCTGACATGTCTAACAACCTGTTCCTGTTTCTTTGAGGCGACAGATGCAGGGTCCAACCCGGCAGCACAGAGCTCTGCTGGACACCCTGGTGCTCACAGAGAGAGGGGCACGGCTGGAACTGCTGGAGCCCGACACACAGGTCTGGAGAAGCAGCTTGGGTGCAGTTCTGATGTAGCATTGATTTCGTCTGTGGAAAAAGATTAATCCTGAAAGTGTCGTCTTAAAGAATGTTTTTTTTTTCAATTTGCATTCAAGATTTACGAAACTTTCAAAGGCCGTGCAGCAGTTTTGGAATATAAATATCACAGATAACCTGCAATAGCTCAGCTTCTGTAAATGTACAATACAATTCAGAGTATTGGAATACATGTTATTATGTAACATCTGTACTGGTCTTTTTATAGACGTCCCTGCTACTTTCTGTGTCACCCTGCAAAAATGACACCGTACGGATACTGATAGATGAGCTCCAGCCTGTTAAAGCACGCTACAGAGTTCCAGATGTGATAACAGAGGAACCAAAGCCTGAACAGTAAGAGCTGCACGAGTGTGATCCCTTATGTTGTGATGTCCGGCTGTGACTTAAAGCAGACTTTCTCTGACCCAACCCTGGCAGACTGAGAGTGGAGAAGCAGTCTGAGGACTGTGTCACCCTGTCCTGGTCTTCAGGACGTCACCAGGTCCGTGTGTGGGGATCCCCCTTCAGGCTTGAGGTCCTGTGTGACGACGAAGTCACTGTTACATTCAACTCCAGAGGCAAACTGTGGTTCGAGGCTCTGCAGCATCCTCCCAGGTGGGAACCTCAAGGAATGACTATATAACAGACACAAAGACACACATCCAAATAATAATAATGATAATGACTGTTTCTTTTTGTTTCTCATTTATTTTGCTCCAATGGATGACACCTGATGGCAGCGAGGTAAGACAATAGCAGCGCTGTCTCTTCTGCAGAGTAAAAGTCTTCTTAGCTGAAGCTTCACATCTGTCTGTCTGTAAATGCACTTTGTTTTTGTTTTGTTCCTCTGACAGCCTCAGGATGACCGCACAAGTCCATTATGGAAGGAGACTTTCAGAGAGTTTGTGGATGTCAAAGCCAATGGTTGGTTTCTGCAGTAACTCTGACTGATTATTTGTACACAGTGTAATTTAGCATGATGTCAGATATCATGTTTGTCTCCAGGTCCCACTAGTATTGGGTCGGACTTCTCTTTTCATGGTTTCAGCCATGTGTTCGGTCTGCCTGAACATGCCGACGGCCTCCAGCTCAGAGACACCAGGTACACACAGAGTCCACGTAACAGAGCTGTGTCTCTCCGTCTACTTCCAACACCCGCAGCTGAAACTGCCTTTTCGCAGAGACGGTGAGCCTTACCGTCTGTACAACCTGGACGTCTTCGCCTACGAGCTGCACAGCCGCTTCGGCCTGTACGGGTCCGTGCCGCTGCTGGTCGCCCACAAGCCTGACCAGACTGTGGGCGTGTTTTGGCTGAACGCCTCCGAAACCTTTGTGAACGTTGATTACAGCTCCTCTGAGCCTCAGGTGAGGCTTGTTGCTTCTCTTATAAATCACTGAAGCTGAAGTTTTGGATCAAATCCCTGATAGTTAAATCTCTGTCCCTGTGGCAGGTCTAAGAAGTGTGATTCTTTTTTCTGGTTCCAGGTGGACAGAAACGCAGCCCGGGACGACCTCTCACCTCCAGCGAAGGTGCGACGGACGCAGCCTCAGACCAGCGTGCACTGGCTGTCAGAGAGTGGAGTGATTGACTGTGTGGTGCTGCTGGGGCCCAGTCCAGGGCAGCTCTTCTCCCAGTACGCTCAGCTGACAGGTGTGGCATTTTAATATCACTTCTACAAACCGAATATTTAAGTGTCTGAAGACTTGATTTTGGCCCTTGTGATACAGTTTTCACAGTTTTTCCAAGGTTTTACAGACACATCAGCTGATCAAAATTATCTACAAAGATGACAAAGCTGTAATGATTGCTAATGAGTGTGCTCTCAAAAAGAGGTATCTGTAGTAGTGTCAAGTGGAACACTTAAACTAAGAAATTAACTCATTATCTCTAGTTATTTCTTAGTATGAACCAAATAATTTATAGTCTGAATTTAGAGTTTTTCCCGTCCTGTGCTCCTAGAACTCTCTACAGAAATAATGAAACCTACTAGATTAAGATGTCGTTTCAAAGCAGTAATTCTCCACTGTGTTGATAAAGAAGAATGGAAGGAAAATGGAAAGTGAAATAAAATGTCTAAGTGTGATCTCCATGATTGTGGCAGGCTATCAGGCCCTCCCCCCGCTCTTCTCGCTGGGCTACCACCAGTGCCGCTGGAACTACGAGGACGAGGCGGACGTGAAGGCCGTGGACGCCGCCTTCGACCTGTACAGCATCCCGTACGACGTGATCTGGCTGGACATCGAGCACACGGACGGGAAGAGATACTTCACCTGGGACGCTGCTCTTTTCCCTGAGCCGGCCGAGCTGCAGCGCCACCTGGAGAAGAAGAAGAGGAAGGTCAGGGTCAGGGCGTCGCCAAGGTTTTTCCAGCTGCGTCAACAGAGTCATGTGATCGTTATGTCTTCATGTCCTTCAGCTGGTGGTTATAAACGATCCCCATATAAAGGTGGACCCGGACTGGCCGTTGTACTGCGAGGCCAGAGACCGAGGACACTTTGTCAAACAGAGAGACGGACAGATATACCAGGGCTCCTGCTGGCCTGGTAAATCACTCTCTGCAATGACACAAAACAGACATACAACAGTGATGTGACACCTTCCACATAGAGTCCATCATCTGCAAATGTGAGTTTAGATGTGAGTTCAGGAAGGTAGGAAGGCACCTGACCAGAAGTGCAAATAGTATCTGGAGTTTTTACTAATCGATAAGTTGAGTTAAGCATTCAAGATTTCTTCTTTATGAGAATTAAGAAATGAAGTCAAAATTCTCTGACCTCAGCTTCTTAAATGTGAATATTTATTGATTTCTTTACTTCTCTAGGACAGAAAATTGAATATCATCATATCAAGGTGAAGACCAAAATCAAGGCATTTTAAGACCCTTGGTCTTTTTGAAATAGACATAAACAGTTTTAACTTTAAACTAATCGAGTAATAGAGAAAGTAATCCACAGGTTAATTGACTACAGAGTATAAACTATGTAGCAGAAAATATGAAGGGAACGTAAACTATGCCTTAGAATAGAAAACATGAAATATATTATAAATAGAAACCAAACTACGCTTACATAAAGTATATGTGTAGCAGGATTTGTATATGTGCAACATGATGCATTTGCACAAAACGGAAGAGAAAATAAGTGTTTTTCTTATAAATGGAATATCGAGATGTAGAAGAGGTGGCACAGAGGCATTTCTGAGCTTCCTAGTGACGTAGTGAAGAACATTTCTCGATTCCTGGTTTTCCTCTGGTTAATCGGTTTTTACCATCCTCTCCCTCAGGGAAATCCTCCTACCTCGACTTCAGCAGCCCGCACACTCGAGCCTGGTACTCCGCGTGCTACGGCCTGGACAAGTACAAAGCAAGTGAAAAACTTAACTACACTCACCATGACAATCCGGAACATTTCAGCTGCAAACTCATGTTTTGTTGTTGTTGTTTTGCCTGATTCAGGGCTCTACACCGTCACTATTCGTATGGAACGACATGAACGAGCCATCCGTGTTCGACGGGCCGGAGCAGACGATGCCTAAAGACGTGGTGCATCACGGGGGCTGGGAACACCGGGAGTTACACAACCTGTACGGCTTCTACCAGGTGCGGAGGACGGTCGCCCGCGCTGTTTTAATTGAAGCTGTAGACGTTTTGCATACTCCATCTAATCTCATTCATTATCTCCTACGTGGTTCACCTGAGCTCAGGTAGAGCTCAAGTAGAGTGTGGTGCGGCTTCACATTAGTAATTAAGAGTAACTAACAGAAGTTATGTGTGTGTTTTATCCTTTTTTTCTGTTTTCCCACAGCACATGGCCACAGTGGATGGCCTGATTACTCGCTCCCGTGGCTTAGAGAGACCCTTCGTCCTGTCTCGCTCCTTCTTTGCTGGATCACAGAGACTTGGTAAAATGTCAGTCCCCTGTGTCATGTGTTCCCGGTTGTGTCCTTAAGCGTGTTTCTCTGTTGCACTGGATGCAGGTGCAGTATGGACGGGGGACAACGTGGCCAGCTGGGAATACCTGAAGATCTCTATTCCCATGCTTCTGTCTCTCAGCGTGGCAGGAATAGCCTTTTGTGGAGGTGATACCGTCTTAGTATTGCGGCTCTAATTGTAACTCCACTCTATGAGATGCCATGTGGTGACCTCTCTGCATTCATCGTTTCCCCTCCTCTCTTCAGCCGACGTCGGTGGGTTCATCAAGGACCCGGAGCCGGAGCTGCTGGTGCGCTGGTACCAGGCGGCCGCCCTGCAGCCCTTCTTCCGGGGCCACTCCGCCAAGATGACGAAGCGCCGGGAGCCCTGGCTGTTCGGAGAGAGGGTGACCGCCTCAATCCGCTCCGTCATCCAACAGAGGTGCTGAGCACAAAAACACAGAAATAAATTGCAAAGACATGATATTGGTCATTCAGGGAAATTCAACTTTCTTTAAAGTGCCAGTTCATAACAGTGTTATCTCAAGACAGAGCCCAGTAAAACCAGCCATGAGGAAAACTTCCTTTAATGAGCAGAAACCTCTCTGAAACCCTCTGAACAACCCATTAAATGTCACAATCAACAAAGGCAGGAAGGATGTAAGGATTTTTATTTGCCATGTGTACAGTACACAGGCCAAACAGTCTAGAAACACTGCAATTCTTGCGCAGACTCTTAAGAGTCTAGTCAGTTAATATACAGTGTTTTTTATATGTATGGTATATATAGTAGATTAATAGGTGGAGCTATAATAAATGAATTGTGGATTGTGACTCCCAATGTGAGAAGCTGTAGACAATAATGAACCTAACGTTTTACATGAAGTAGGCTGCGGCAGTGAGGGGTTATTGGTGTTGTATTTTGTGTTCTCTTTCGTGTAGTTTGCAGTTAAATACTTCGTGTGAGCGTCATCTCCTCTCTGCTCAGGTACTGTCTGCTGCCGTACTGGTACACGCTGTTCCACCAGGCTCACACCTCTGGTCTGCCTCCGCTCAGGTTAGTGTTGGCGCCCCCTGCTGCTCGGTGGAAGAGCTGCAGGCTCTCTCTAGCGTCACCTCTGAGTGTCCACTCACTAGAGGTCAATGTCGCTCATGTTTTGATAAAGTAAGGATGTAGTGCTAATTAAAACAAGGGTAGGTAGGTAAGTAGGTAGGTAGGTAGGTTTTTTTTTACAATTAAAAGCAATATAAAACTACAGAAATGCTCATTCTCTTTGAAACTATGCAGACCTCTGTGGGTGGAGTTCCAGAGAGAAGAGAACACCTTCACTGTGGACAATCAGTACATGATTGGTAAACACTAACTCATATTTTTCCACTCAGCAAACCCTCGAATGTTGTTTTTTTTTTCCTCTGCTCAACTGCCTTTAACGTCACACAGGCAGCGCCCTGTTGGCCCGGCCTGTGACTGAACCAGGTGTTCAGGAAGTGAACGTCCTGCTCCCAGGATCCGACCAGGTGAAGCAAACAGCAGCTATTGATTTATGTGGCAGCACGTCCCCCGGCTTGTTGTCACACTGAGGCTCGTCCTGTTTTCCAGGTGTGGTACGACGTCCACTCTGCCACGATGCACGAGGGAGGCAGGACTCTGAGCCGGCCCGTCACTCTGCACACAGTCAGTGTTTGGTCTTGGTGGGACTGTGATGTGTCATGTTGTCAGTGGATTACACATCGTTTTAACCCTGAGGGGATGTTCTAATATTTGTTGAGCTCAGGATGCTTCAAATGCAAAACATTCAAAGTTGCTCATGAAGTGAAATATTCAAAATATTCAGACTTTTTTGAGATATTAACCCTTTAAATGCATGCCACCATATATTTAAATGAAGAAAACAAACTTTTTGTTGTTGATTTATGACAACCTGGGATATGTCAGTGATTTGTTTTGTTGTTGTTTTTCTCCATCTGCCATATATGGTTAAAATGACGCAGAGAGTAATAAAAGTGATCAGTTCCAAGTCAAGAGCCTAGACCTGATAATAAATGAATCATAAAATGCATGTATCCTGCTTTCATGGCAGTAAGTTGAATGGGTTTCAATGGCCGTTTTTGTTTACAGTGTATGTCTGTACTCACGATAGGGGCTGTCCTGTAATGACAAGATAAACACACAATCTAGCCAAAGTTGATACCATATACATGAAGACAGCTAAGTTTATCAAAAGATTAAGAATGAAAGATAAAATATGCACATCCTCTTAGGGTTAAAAACAGCCTAAGCTTGGACTTTATGCCAGAAAAAAATCAATTTATTGAAGGTTAAAAAAGTGTCAGTGTTCAACTCAAAATAAAGTCAATAATGCTATCCTGAGAGTTGATGTTCCTCTCTGTTAGGTTCCTCTGTTCCAGCGCGGTGGCTCAGTGATCTGCAGGTGGGCAGGACGAGGCTCCTGCACGGCCGACATGCAGCGGCTCCCACTCTCCATCACTGTGGCGCTGGATTCTCAGGCGAGTGTCCGTCTGGGGCCTCGTTATTATACAATAAATAAAGACAAAACAGGTTTCAGTTCCCATCATGATCCTGAAAAGAAGGAAGGAGTGTGACCAGCCACAGCATTAGATTCTCAGTATACTCAGTTCACCTGTACAGTTTATTTCAGCAGTAAACATTTCTACAAATTGTCCCACTGTGAGACAGACTCATATCTTTAACAATATTTATAATAATAACAATATTTTTTTTGTATTGTGTTTTTCCAGGTGCTCAAAGATGCTGATTCATGATGAGAGAAAATATTAAATAAAATAAAAAATATAACTTAGCCAGTTTGAAGAGGTGGGTTATGGAGGGTTATGGAGTTATGTGCAGACTCTGATATGTTTATATCATTTCCAGAGGTTTGAGGCAGCAACAGAAAAAGGCTGCGTACCCCCAGGTTAAGAATTAATGAGGAGGATAATCTCCCCAAAGGGATGAATCATCCAGGGCCTCATGGGAGGAAAAAGTATCAAGCATTATTATGATTATTATGATTATTATTAGATCGACTCTAATTATAAATCATCTTGAGGTGACATTGTTGAGAACTTATGAAATGAATGAACTGAATACATCACATTTGATCAAGATGCAAGGTTTCTGTTGCCGGGTGCCTGCTTAGAGTGTGGTGCTTCACACAACAGCACAGACAAGGCGATATCAACTCAAAGTTATCAGACATTTGTGTCATTTCCCGTGACTGGCTGCTCCCTCCTCCTCCTCCTCCTCCTCCTCCTCCTCCTCCTCCTCCTCCTCCTCCTCCTCCTCTCACAGGAGGCCGCTGAGGGCGAGCTGTACCTGGATGACGGCTGCTCCTTCAGCTACCGGCAGGCCGGGTCCTTCTGCCGGCGGCGGCTCAGCATGCTGTCCGGCCGCCTGCTCTGCCGGTGAGTCACGGCTCGCTCCTCTCTCCTTCAGCCTTTACACCAGCGAGAGTGAGCTGGGAGGTAAAGACAACTTTAAAAACAGAGTGACATGGTGTCTCGCAGCGCGGCCGGCGAGGAGGGGACGCTGGACTGCGACACGGTGGTGCAGACGGTGACCGTCCTGGGAGTGAGGAGCGAGCCGTCCTCGGTGGTGGTGCACGCCCCAGGTGAGGCTGGACCTGACGCAGACCAGGAAGGGTTCTCAGCCCTGTTGGCCTGTGTTAACAGAGAAACTGTGGAGCGTCAGACATGCCCCCAAAAGCACTTGCATGGTGCTGTATTCAGCTGTGAGAAAATGAGGATGCGTTTCTGCGCAGATCTGGCGCCCTCTCATGCTTATCTGGCCACCACACACACTCATTGCCACTCACATGGATGATCCCCGATCTCTTCTAAACAACAGAGCTTAACAACTTCATCAGAAATGCTATTTCAGATGCTGTTTTACATTCCTTTTACGGTCATATGTTTTTTAGTCATGGTCACGTTTCTGCACAGATCTGGCGCCCTTTCATGTTTATCTGGCAACCACACACAGGCTTTACGTTTTTGTCTGAACTAGGAGTAAACTGGAGGGATGCAGCTATGGAGCGTGTAGGACATCCAGCCTCATATGTTGGATCCAGGATAAGATGGGTTCACAGTTTAGCAACAAAGATTATTATCCAAAATTACCATTTAATCTTAGTAATCTTAGTATTTCACAATAAAGCGTGTCATCTCATATCATCTCATCTCATCTCATCTCAGAACCTGTTCTAAAACAGAGAAGAAAAGCACTGATGCTCAACCGGAGAAGAGACTCTAGGTTTTAGGTACATACAGAGAGTTAAATCCTTGTTTCTCTCTAAACTGAATCATACAGTATCCGATAGGGCCAAGAAAATGAATACAGAAGTCGAAAAGATATTTGTAATGTAAAAACGACCCCAGTCCTAAAACATCAGACATTTTAATCTCTCATAATGAAAGATCATAATCCAAGAAATATTGATCTCTTCTTGGAGATGAGAAAAGGAACTAATCAGGATGAAAGTGTTTGAAGGTCGTCACAGGTGAGGGCGGCAACAAAGCAAATTACAGCAAGAACTGTGGATATTAAGTATGTGAAACAGTCTGACGTGTTTTATAATTCTACCTCCAGGTGCTAAAGACACGCGTGCTGCGTTCCAGTATACCGCAGCCTGCTCCATGCTGACGGTGAACGGCCTGAAGCTCCGGGTGTCGCTGGACTGGGAGATACAGACTCTGTAGGTCAGCAGTCTCTGATTTACTCAGCTCTGGATTTCCATGAGAGGACAGAACCTGGTACACCTGACTGATAATGAGCCCAGTGAGAAGATAATGAGTCCACCGATAAGTGAAAAGGGACGGCACATTTCTGTTTTAATGCCTCCACCTGAGCCTCAGTTTTATCCTTTGTGTCACTTTATCAAGACGTCTGCCTCATCCAGTACTGTAGGAGCTTGAAAAGTGTTTTTAGTGAAGAGAACAAACAGATGTATTTTCATTTGTGATCAGTGTTGATTGCTGAAGTTGTTCAGTGATAGTGGACTGAATAAAAGCCGTTCTAACTGTGATAATGAGATGACCAGTGTTGATTTTACTATGCAAAACACACACCTGAGAATATTTTATTCTAATCGAGTTCACGCTTATATTAAAGTAATGGGGCTTAACCTGCCGAGAAACGTTGTTGTTTTGTCATTTTTCATGTCAAGTCATTTCCTGGCAACAGCTACATGGTGGTGACGATCTATTTTCCCTTCGGTTTTCACAAAATCGTCAGATTCTGAGTTTCTAATGAGATGATGCAATCAAAGATGTGTTCAACCGTCCGTAGTAGAAGCATCGTATCCAATTCAGGATCCGGTCGAAAGGAACATTTCTGAGATGATTCTCAATACTGTTGCATCAAGTCTCTTCTATTACAGAGTCAAGTTTGTGTTTTTTTTTGCAGAGTCAGTCCTTTTTAGTTTGGCAAAAGATGTGAATACTTCCCAGGTAACAAAGCGCTTCCTTTGTATTTTGCATTCATTGTGTTTGTTGTTTGTTTGGCGCGATGTTTGACGTGACCTCCTCCTCACCCAGATGTTTGCTGATGTGAGGGCCACACAGAACGGCACAAAAAGAAACGCTGGAACAAGCCGATTTTTCCCCAATCGAGACAAAGATGCAGCGGAGAATCGCAGCGATTCTGAGCCCGAACAAAGTCCTCTTGTCTTCGTGAAGGACTCTATTTTTTGGTACGACTTCATCTAACTTTAGCGCTGTGTTGTCATAACATGCGATATGTAGGATGACGTGAAGAGAGGGAAGAGACACAAATCTCTGATCAGACTTTTGCAGAATCGTCATAAACCAGAAGAAGAAAAGCAACACAACCGACGCCAGTCATCATTTTGACTCCCAAGCTGCTGTTTCCACTCCGAGATGCGACAGTCTATCACACACACACACACACACACACACATGCTGGGCGTACATTATCACTGTCACTGTCACTGTGGGCGAACGTTTTTGGTCGAATTTGTATTTTTCCAAAGCGACTCTTAAAAACGGACGATTCTGCCCCACGATTGCATTCGCCTGCCCTGGTTGTGCTGAGACTGCTCAATGCTGAGCTCCATTGAGAAGAGGTTTAAAGGGGTTGAATGCCTTCTGCTGAGGCAGGGCATCCACCCACCACTCTTTACATGCCCTCTGGCGCGGCCCGCTGGCCTTTGTGTCACCCAACAATGATGGCAGCCGCGCTCCACCGCCGGGGACGGAGCATTGTCCCGGCCCAGCCAATGGGAGCGCCACAAATGGACGTGTATGCGATGTGTGAGTATCTGTGCATATACGTGTGTGTGTGTGTGTGTGTGCGTATATGCATGGTAATGCAAAGGTGAATGCATGTGGCCTGAATGCGTCTTTCACACCACGCTTTTGCATCTACTCTGTGACGAAGGGGAGGGGGACGTCACACAAAGGTGGAGCCAATCAGACAGTAGCTGTTTGGATTTATGCCAGGGGTTTTTTAGGCTTGTAAGACTTTAGTACAAGTGGCGAAAGCCAGGTTTTTTTTTTCAAAGAGTAAACAAAAAAAAGCCGAGATGCCCTACACGCCGTCTGGCTTTTTCTGCGACCGGTTGATCCGGGAGCGAGAGCGGAGAGACGGGGAAGGCTCTCTGAACAAGCCGCTGCGCTTCAACGGCCAGGACTTCAGCCTGCTGAGGCAGGAGTGCCTGCAGAGGAAGAGCCTATTCGAGGATGACTCCTTCCCGGCCACCGTGGAGTCCCTGGGCTTCAAGGAGCTGGGACACAAGTCCAACAAGGTCAAGAACATCGTCTGGAAGAGGCCCAAGGTAGGAAAAAATACGTAGAAACGGAGAGATGGATCGTGGAGCACCAATTTGTGGAAGGTGGGGTCATTTTGGAGACCCTCACCCTTCATTCTGAGACGTAGGAGCATCAAACCTACCTTCCTCCTCCTCCTCCTCTTCTTGGTGCTGCTGCTGTGAGAGGTCACCTGTGGAGGCCAAAATGTTCCACAGCTGCCGGAGCGGGGTCGTCACACCTGTGTTTCCTCTTCTTGGGCTCCATCGCTCTGTTACCGTTACTATTACTCGTCTGTTTAGAAACAAGTGTGTTTTTTGGCTCCCGCTCAAAAATCGTTTTTGTCCCAGAGATTCACACAGTCGCAGTCGTCCGTGGCAGAAACAAACTCAACAGGTTGTTGACGGGTCTGTGTCTGTGCTTTTGGTAACTCTGTGTGTGTTTGTTTGTTTGTTTGTTTATTTGCAGGAAATCTGTGAGAACCCTCAGTTCATTGTTGGAGGAGCCAGCAGGACAGACATCTGTCAGGGAGACCTTGGTAAAAAAAAAAACAACTCTTATTTTTCTTTATTTTATGGACTGAAAGCAACTCTAATGTTTTTCTGTTCCATTCATATTCATTTTAAACCAGACAGTGAAGCTGTTACCATCATCTAAAGATCAGGCCCGGCTTTGTGTGAAATGTTATAATGTGTCATAAATGTGTTGTAATGATGAGAATATGTCAGAGAGATGAAGGAGAAACGAAGGGAAAAATCCACCTTGAACCCCCGGCACGTCTTTGTTTTGAGGTGGTGTTCATTGTTTTTGTCTTTTGTCCAAACTCACTGACTGAAGCAAAAAAACAAGAAGAAAAGAAAAAAAGGTGTGTGGTGCGCACATGGCCTGGCGTCGTTCTATACGTACTGAGCTGTATGGATCTCATGCATTCAACACTTTGGGCCCGGTCTGCATTCAGGCAGCTGGAGGGGGCAGCAGGGTAGCGGTGGACCCCCCCCCCCCCTACCCACGGCCTCACGGCCTGCAGCGGCCTCCGCACATTGTGCTTACTCTTTTTGAAGGGAATCCAACCAGCAGCACTTCTCATTGTTGGTCCGTTCAGTCTGCGAATAAAGGGACCGGAGGGGACAAAAGTCCTGGCAGACACTGTCCACCATTCCCTGTTCAAAACTTCACATTGTTTTGCTGCACAACACACACACATACACACACACACACACACACGCACGCGCAAGCAGGCACACACCTGGACAATCGGAAAACAGGCACGTCAGCAGAAAACGGCGAGAGGACAACTTCCTCCCAGTCTTTCCTCCTGGTTTTAACGTTTGTCTCAAAGCCAGGAGTGACATTTTCTTTCAAAAAGACGTGTAAGCTCCAGACCCAAACAATATCAGCCTCCTAAACTCTTCCCATCCCTCACTCGAGCCCTTAAAACGCCACAAAGTCCTCCAGTCAAACATCCCCTGTCCTCGCTGCCCACCGTCCTCTCTTCTCCTCTCATCTCCTGCCTGTTTAGTAAATGTCTAGTGTCTAGTGTCTGTCTGGTGAGAGTCTAGTGAGAGCTCGTGTTGTTACTGCGCTGAAATGAGCGCCCGCTGTCTGTGTGCTCAGGTGACTGCTGGTTGCTGGCGGCCATCGCTTGTCTCACCCTGAACGAGAAGCTGCTGTACCGAGTCGTCCCCCAGGAGCAGAGCTTCTCCGAGGGCTATGGAGGCATCTTCCACTTCCAGGTCAGACGCTCGTGTGTGTTTGCTGCCGTTCAATGGATGGATGGATGTCACTTTTCGCTCTCTTGTTGTTTCTCATTATCTTCATAACTTCTCATAACTTCTCTTAAAGATTGTCTTTGTTGTGCCTCTGTTAGATACGAGTGCAGAGCTTAATGGGAGAGCGCACACGTTCGTATTGTAGGAAATAATTTAAAAAAGAGAAAAGAAGCAAAATTACATGAATAAAAGATGAGGTTTTACAAACCAAAACATTCATTTTTATGGAGAAAATAAGAAGAGGATTAATCCAAACTGAATTTGTGACCGTTAAATATGAGCCCCCAATATTAACCCTCTTTGGCCTGAACAAGACCCTTGATCCTTATAAATGAATCATTAGAATTGATTGACACCCTGCAGCTGGAACATTGTAGTTATGAGGGATTTATTTGTTGGAGTCTTCTTATTGTCCACTTAACTTGGACTGTCTTGACTTAACTATGTCTTATCATTGCGTTTTAAAATCCCATTCCTATTTCCTTTAATCTTTACTTTTATACAATTGTTATCATTGTTGTCACCATCCTTAACTGAAGTAGTTTGTAGTGGTTTGTTTTGTAGTAGTTTCCCTTCGTTCTTTTCAGCCCTGACCTTGGTTTCCCCTCTCTCTCTCTCTCTCTCTCTCTCTCTCTCTCTCTCCATCAGTTCTGGCGCTATGGCGACTGGGTCGACGTCGTCATTGACGACCGCATCCCGACCTTCAACAACCAGCTGGTCTTCACCAAGTCGGCCGAGAGGAACGAGTTCTGGAGCGCCCTGCTGGAGAAGGCTTACGCCAAGTGAGTGGGTCCTGGTTCACCGAGAGGATGCAGGACCAGGCTGTGTCTGGCTCTGTTCTTATTTAAAACACAAGTTTTTGTAGCTATGTGTGGAGGCCGAGAATAGCCACGTATTTATCATTTATTTTATCGTCAGCTTCTTGTAATAATGTCATTATTTTTGGTCATCCCAACGTAAAAGAGACTTTTGTTTCTGTATCATCTCTGATGATTGCTGCTAGTTTGGTCCATCATGCTAACTTTAGCCTTCAGACTCCACTGTGTCACAGATGGTGAAATGGCAGATCAATCGATCAAAGCAGTGCCCTTCCATCCCCACATAGATTCACATGTGTATATATGGACAGATGTGCACATACTTTGGGATATGTAGATGGACAGAAATAAAAACACTGATGAAGAAGTCGAGGAGGAGATCGAGGGGTATCTATTGTTGATCGACGCACCAGGATGGACCTCAGTTGAGGTTTAACACAGACAGAAATTGCATTAAAGGAGAAGACTAGCCTGGACGATATTAATTAGTAAATGAAATAAATGAATGCATTGTTTTGTTATCGCTACATAATGAAATAATAAGTCATTAACATGAGAAAACAGAAGCAAAATAAACAAGTACATGCTTGGCTTCTGTAGCAATATCCTGTTTTGTCCTTCCTTAATCTACTCCTACTGTCCAACCCTGTTCATATGGATTCAGTAGAAATAGATTATCAGACAATATCAGTGTATAATGGTGGTATTTCTGCCCATATTCGTCCTGTCCAGGCTGCACGGCTCCTACGAGGCCCTGAAGGGTGGAAACACCACCGAGGCCATGGAGGACTTCACCGGAGGAGTCACCGAGTTCTACGAGATGAAGGAGGCTCCCAAAGAGCTCTACAAGATCATGAAGAAGGCTCTGGAGAGAGGCTCCCTCATGGGCTGCTCCATCGACGTGAGCCTCACACTCACACACACACAACTACACACACTTTCCCATCTCCTGCTGTGCTGGTAAACTCTGCTCTGTGCATCCACAGTCTCTGGTCCCGGCTCGGTTCGAGACCCGTACGGTGACAGGACTGGTGAAGGGCCACGCCTACTCCGTGACGGCCGTGGAGGAGGTCAGGCTCCTCAGTTTTACACTTTTTATCTTCTCAGATTTTGACCCCAGCATTGCTGCATTTACAGTTCTAACATATTGATTAATTTTTTTTCACTTCCAGTGCAAACCGTCCCAGCACAAGGAAACGAAGGTGCGCCTGGTGCGTCTCAGGAACCCGTGGGGGCAAGTGGAGTGGAACGGGCCCTGGAGCGACAAGTGAGGAGCCTTCACTCACTGTTAAATCTTCACTCTGCAAATCATTTGGCTCTTACCAAGAGAAACTTTGATTTAGAAGTGTTGAAATCTTGCCAGGTTAAATCATTTTGTTGCATGGATGAATAATTGAGTACCTACAGTATTTCCTCAGATGTTGTGTTTCTATATTGTTTCACATTTTTGCAGTGTAGCGTCCAGTCCAGCTTCTTTCTTCACTGAAACCTGTAATAATACCTTCATCATAAACTTTTTTTTCTCCTCCCCTCAGCTCCAAGGAGTGGGCCACGCTCTCCAAGTCTGAGAAGGAGAAGCTGCAGCACCAGAGTGCTGAGGATGGAGAGTTCTGGTCAGTGGCTTCTCTCATGTTTCTCTCTATCCATCCATCCATCCATCCATCCATCCATCCATCCATCCATCCATCCATCCATCCATCCATCCATCCATCCATCCATCCATCCATCCATCCATCCATCCACTCACCCACCCACCCACCCATCTATCTATCTATCTATCTATCTATCTATCTATCTATCTATCTATCTATCTATCTATCTATCTATCTATCTATCTATCTATCTATCTATCTATCTATCTATCTATCTATCTATCTATCTATCTATCTATCTATCTATCTATCTATCTATCTATCTATCTATCTATCTATCTATCTATCTATCTATCTATCTATCTATCTATCTATCTATCTATCAACCTATCTACCTACCTACCTACCTATCTACCTACCTACCTACCTATCTATCTATCTATCTATCTATCTATCTATCTATCTATCTATCTATCTATCTATCTATCTATCTATCTATCTATCTATCTATCTATCTATCTATCTATCTATCTATCTATCTATCTATCTATCTACCTACCTACCTACCTACCTACCTACCAGTATGTTGTTGATAGGAGTTTGTTTTCTCTCTCTCATCCGTGCAGGATGTCGTTCGAGGACTTCAAGAAGAACTACACCAAGATCGAGATCTGCAACCTGACCCCCGACGCCCTGGAGGACGACAAGATCCACAAGTGGACGGTGTCTGTGAACGAGGGCCGCTGGGTGAGGGGCTGCTCCGCCGGGGGCTGCAGGAACTACCCAGGTACGTCCAACCATGGTCTCCTCACCTCCTCCCTCCCCTCCTCTCCTCACCTCCTCCCTCCTCTCAGAGACTACTAGATCTGCCTCAGTCAGTCCTGCTTTACACTGATGCGTCAGTTTATTAAACAAATGAACTGTCACACATATGAAATAAAGCATTAAACAAACAGAACAGTCCAAACCTCCCTGGTGTGAGAAGCACTGACTGAGCCTGTCCTGCAGACACCTTCTGGACCAACCCTCAGTACCCGCCTGCGTCTGCTGGAGGAGGACGACGACCCCGAGGACAACGAGGTGGGCTGCACCTTCGTGGTGGCTCTGATGCAGAAGAACAGACGGAAAGAGCGCAAGATGGGAGCCAACCTGTTCACCATCGGATTCGCCATCTACGAGGTTCTCGCTCTCACTCGCCACCGAGAGATTCTCAGTCTGACCAGATTAGAGAGATCCCACTGCTCCCATTGTTTTTGTTTTTTTACTTCATGCTGTGAAATCATTCTCTGACCTGAATTGTTATCTTTTCTCTGCAAATTGTGTTCAACTTTACAATCTAATCATGTTTCATAGATGATGTTATATATTATTTACTGTAATCTGTATTATGTCTGACTGATGTTTCCTCTGTCTCTCTACAGGTGCCAAAGGAGGTGAGGACCATTGAACAGTTTCTATTTTTACTTCCATTTCCACGTTTTATAGCTCCCACTTTTGCTATTTACAGCACCAGTAAGACAGAATAGGTTGATCTGGAAACAGTACAAAGGAGAAATGTAATATTTGATAAAAAAAAACAACAATAACGCAATAGCTGTGAGGTTCACAGACCTGTCCTCTCTGCTCCAGATGCACGGCAACAAGCAGCACATGCAGAAGGACTTCTTCCTGTTCAGCTCCTCCAAGGCTCGCTGCAAGTCCTACATCAACCTGCGCGAGGTGACCCAGCGCTTCCGCCTGAGCCCCGGGGAGTACGTCATCGTGCCCTCCACGTACGAGCCGCACCAGGAGGGCGAGTTCATCCTGCGCGTCTTCTCTGAGAAGAGGAACACCTCAGAGTGAGTGGGTGAGGGTGAGCAGGGCGGCCTGCTGGGGGTGAGCTGGGGTTAGGTGGGGGGGGCAGAGACCCCCCCCCCAACCCTGGTAGAATAACCTACAGTAGCTGCAGTCAGATCAGATGTGTCAGTTAGAAGATGTTTATTTCACTGATTTGATGCTGATTCAGGGATTTTTGTTTGTTTGTTTTAGCAGGGCTGGGTATTAAAATGCAGCATACAACACTCATACTACATACTAATGTTGTAGTTGTTAAGATGCTTCTAGATTTTGTTTCCATATTGAGATTAAAAGTGAAAAAGTTTCTTTTTATTGTTAGGATGTATATTGAAATGTTACAGGATATGGAAAATCTACCTTAAAAACTGATGCAACAATTGAGTTGCATGGTTAGGTTGGTCTTCAGCCAACAGCTGAATCATCTGCATTTTATCATCACGCAAGCCAAAACATACAGATATTTTAGATTTAAGCTTAGGCATCTTAATTATAATATTTTTAGACATTTTGTGGATACATAATTAAACTTGTAGATTAGACCCATCAGATGTCTAAAGTAACAGATAGATGGGCAATAAATAATCAAAAGGGAAGCGGTCTAATAGAAGTAAACAAAACACTGGTAATCTGTCACAAAAAAGTACGTTTTATCAGAATAATTAGCAAAAACACAAAGTTTCACTTTTTGAGGAGACAAACTTTTTAACATTATTAAAAGAGGGACTCAGAATGTAACGTTTATCCATCTTGTTAAAATCTAAATCATAAAAGAAGCCAAAAACTATACTTTTTAAAATAAGTGCAAAAAAGGTTAAATCTGATTAGGCACATGACTAATTAATATTGTGTGTAGTCCTAAACCACCCAGCCCTGTCCATGTTTAAAGCAGCAGCATCGCTTCAGTGCAGAAGGCAGCAAGTTTATGGTGCTCAATGGGGGATTAGTGTGTATGTGTGTGTGAGTGTGTGTGTGTGTGTGTGTGTATATGTGTGCGTGAGGGTGGGGTTTTGCTTGGTGGGGAGGATTGGTGGGTGGGTGCACAAAGCCACCCAGAACAAACCATTTTAACGGCGATTTGATTTGTAGAACTGGAAGAAATCGGCCCCAGTTCGAAGCTGTTATGGAATCTTTTTTAGGACAAGCGACGTCAGATTTGGGCGTGCACCGGTAAACTTTCACAATATTCAATACGGCACGCTCAACAACAGCCCCCCCCCCCCCCCCCCCCCACCCCCCCCCCCTCCCCCCCCCCCACCTCCCTCCCTCTGGCCCGGACGACAAGACTCCACCGCAGAGCAGCGGCTGCACTGCAACGGACCGGGACCCGGCTGGGTGCATGTGTGCACGACCACATCAGTAGTGTTGCTGCAGAGGCTCAGATTCTAACAAAGGGAAACACATTGATGCAGTTTAGCTTCAAAGGGGACCTAGAAAGGTTGAGTGGAGTGTTTATCTGCGCTCTCTGGAGTTTACATAGAAGCTATGGAAAACTGGTTACATTGGAAATGGCTCAATATGCCAGGTTTGACAGCCTTTCAGGCTTATCTGGCAACCATGCTGAGGCTTTACGCTGATTGGCTTCCCCGCCTGCCACTCGCATGGATGATCCTGTAACTTTGCGTTCCTTCCGGAACATCTTCCTCTTCAAATACTGGTACGTTTGTTTCACCTCGAAAGTCAGGAGCTGGGAATGACGTCACAGCGTTCCAGCTCCAAAGTCGGAAAAAGTCGCCCTATGACGGCAAAAACAAAGCAAAAAACGTCTTTGATCATCCTCTCAATCGCCATTAGAGGATCAAGCTGCCAAGAGTATTTTTATCGGTTAATGTATGTATGTAATCTATTAATGGGCACCAAACTACAAGGCCATTGTTAGCCATTGTTAGCATGGCCTGTGTTGCAGTTTGAATGGACCACCTGAAAAATATAATTTTAGCATATACTAAAAGTCGTATACATGTACTTTTTGACATGTATGTATATGTCAAAAAGTACATGTATACGACTGTTCTAGTGCGACAAAAACTAGCAGTAGTGCTACTAATTAAAGTGATTGAGGACGTGATGGTGTTTTAAGTCATTATTTAACAAAGCTGAGGTGCTAGCAGTGATTTATTCTAGGTCCCCTTTAATTCACCTAAACACTAGAAAGTTCCAGACTCATTTCAGCCCTGACACAAAGTGTAGGGACGAAGAGGACGAGGCCCGAGCTGGTGGTAACAAACTAACACGTTTCATTCACAGCTTCAGAGTTTCACAGTTGTGACTGTTTAGTCCGTGGTGAGTATGGGACTAGACGCTGAGCAGGTGCAGGTTAAGCCCCGCCTCCCTCTGTGTGATGTCAGAGGTCAAACGGGGGAGGTGATGGGCTGTGGAGGTCATGTGATGATGATGATGATGATGATGTTGTGATGCTGTCTGTTCGTCTTCACTCAGGGAGATAGAGAACAGGATCGAGGCCGATCATCCAGTGGTAAGTGTTGCTCGCTCCTTCCTCGCTCCTCATTTTGTCACTTCTACCTCCTCCTCCTCCTCCTCCTCTTCTTCTTCTTCTTCTTCTTCTCCTCTTTCTATTGTTTATTTTCTTCTTTATCTCCCCCAACTTCCTCCATCTTACCCTTCATCTCCTCCTCCTTTTTCGTCTCCTCTTCTTCTACTTCTGCTTTTTCTTTTGCTCTTCCTCCTTTTCTTCTCCCCTTCTTTACTCCTTCCTTCTCTTCTTTTGCTGCTCTTCCTCATATTCTCCTACTTCTCTTCCTCGTCCTTCTTCTATTTCTCCCTTTCCTCTTCCATCTTCCATTCTCATTCTACTCCATCTCCTTATTTTCCTCCTCCTCCTTCTCATCCTTCTCATCCTTCTTCGATGTCTTCTCCTTATCTCTTCTGTCTCTTCTTCTCCAACTCCACCTGCTCTCTCTTTTTTCATCTTCTTTTTCTTCCCCTTCTCCTCTTCTTTGTTCAACCTACTACTTCTCTTTCTTTTCCTTTTTTCCTCCTTCTCCTCCTCCCACTTCCCCTCTTGTCCTCCTTCTGTACTTCTGCATTTTTTCTTTCTTTTCTTCCTCCTTCTATTTTTAGTCTTCTCCACCTTTTTCCACTTCTCCTTTTCCTCTTTATTCCCTCTTCTCCTCCTCTGTTCCTACCTCTCCCTTCTCCTCCTCGTCCTTTTCTTTCTCCTCCTTCATGGTTTCATATTGCTCTGTTACAGGGTGCTATCATTAATGTGTTACCCCTAATAAGCAGCTAGTTATGGGTGAAGAGATGCACCATAATACCAGAGTCACAGTGACGTGGTCGCTGCATGAAAACGAGTTGCTTTTTCACAAATTTGATCTCCACATGTCATTTTGCCTCCACATCTTCTCTCTCTTGCGTCTGTTTGCCTCCTCCTACTTTGTGGCTCCATGACGCCTCAGCCGGCGCCGGCCTCAGCGGGCGAGGAGAGCGAGGAGGACCAGCAGTTCAGGACTATTTTTCAGGAGATAGCCGGAGATGTGAGTCTGGGGAAGACGCCGAGGCGTACACGTGAAACCACATGTGTAAAATCTGAGTATGTGAGGATTAAGGGGGACATTGTCTCTCTCTGGTCTGTCTCGCAGGACATGGAAATCACAGCCAACGAACTGAAAAACGTTCTCAACAGAGTGATCACCAAACGTGAGTCTTTGAGCAATTAATTCACCCGCTGCAGCAACGGGGTCAAAATAACAAGGCAAAGAAGTCTTTTTGACTTCAGATGTTACCCGAACGTTGCAATTGAGGTATAAAGGTTTTGTTAACTGCATTTTCTACTCTGCTCTATTTCTACGCTGCATTCTGTCACCTCTGCTCTCTGTTGTATATGTTAACCTATATAGACAGAAGTACATCTTTGCTTAGTATTTCTGTGTGACAAACTTTTACTTTCAAAGGCATCCAGGAAGTGAGGGAGAGCATAACGTGTTCACAACTGAGCTTCTCTAAAGATCACATTGACTAATTGTAAGAGGAGGGAGCAGGATCTCTGGCTGCGTCCCAGGTTGTAATGTGGTGTGTGTGTTCCAGCAGATAAGGACCTGAACACGGAGGGCTTCAGCCTGGAGAGCTGCAGGAGCATGATTGCTCTGATGGACGTATCCTTTGTATCGAGTGCATCGGGCTGGCTGTGTTGTCTGTAGAAGGCACAACCTGCCGAGACCCATGGCGGGGTCTGTGATGGACGCTCACAGGGCCGAGGCCTCGCCTCACCTCACCACACACACACAAACACACACACACACACACACAGACGCACACACACACAGAGCGCATTGGTGTTTCACTTCAAGGGGACCTAGAATGGAAAAAAACATTTTTACCGCAACAACCTATTCCCAGTAAAAGATAAACATCAGAAAATCTAACATACATTTCAAGTTCTAAAACACCACCTGTAAAATAACAGCATTATCGTTCCAGTTATGGATTCATAAATCGGTATGATACTTTGATTAGTTGCCAGATAGGCATGAAATGGTGCCAGGTTTGCGCAGAAATAGACTGTAATATTCCCGCGCCCTAACCTTAACCCTATCCCTAACCCTAACCCAAATTAAGATTTGAATTAAATACATACATGTGCATATTTAATTCATATTAGTGGTCTGTATTAATGTTGCCTATACATAAGCTAAATGTATATGGTGTCCTTGCTATTTCTCCTTTGCCAGCAGCTGTATTCAAGATGGCCGACTGTCATGTCCCTTCCCCTCCTGGCTTAACCTGTGAAATGTATACGCGTGTGTATGTAGACATGTATACAGTGAACAAATCTAAAATTCTTCGCTCATGAGAATGTGTCAGATGATTAGTGGAGGTCATAACACACCAATGATAACATACAAATATATATGGAAAGGAAGAAAAATATCTCATGTCCCTTTAGAAGACTTTTTTAGCTCTAAACCTGCGAACAAGAGGGGAAGGCGCACTGGATTAGCGACTATAGTCGGGTTTTGGGAAACTCGGTTTGTCTGTTTGTTTGTGTGTTTGTCTCTGGGAACGTGCTGCAGCTTTCAGTCTTAACCTCGCATGTTCAGATGGACGGTACAGGAAGACTCAACCTGCAGGAGTTCAGACACCTGTGGAACAAGATCAAGCAGTGGCAGGTGGGCAAGATGGTTTTCACATCCTGGCTTCCTTTGTTTATTGTTGGAGGTGGAGGGAAGAGCTGCGTGGAGCTCACCTTCTACTCTCCTCTCTTCCAGGGAATCTTCAAACACTACAACGCCGACCAGTCCGGCAGCATCAACAGCTACGAGATGAGGAACGCCGTCAACGACGCAGGTAAAACCTCCGTCACTTCCTCCACTCTTAGAAACAGGCTGATCTGATTTATTTTTAACCTGCTAAACGCTGCTAATTTTTTCTACTGTGTGTAGTAGAACAATTCAAAGTTAATGCAAGTGAATAAGAGTAAAAACAAGTGTGTTGAAATTTCAATTGTACCTATTTGATATTGTTTCTTTAGGATAGATAAATAATACCAAATAACAAAGACCTAATAAATGGACAATAAATACACAATATGTATATAATGGTTGCATAAATAATAGATAATACGCTTTAATACTTTGCTACTGCTTTTAAGATATTTTAGAACAGAAAGAAATGCAGTATATATAGAGAGAATAGGGAATCATTCTGTTTTTTCTTTTAATATTTACCATTTTTACAGTTTAAATCCTGTTCTGAACAGGGTTAAATCCTGGTATACGTTTGATGAAATGACTCTTTTTGGACCTTTTCTAGGTTAGGGTCTGCACCTGTATCTTATTGATTTATTTATTGTATCTAATTTGGTCCATTGAGACCTGGACAAACACAGTTATGGTACAACAATCAGTCTCACAAATGAGTTAAAACTGAGGGATTCTACAGTTTTAACTCATTGAGTGGAACTATGATTTGATTGTAGACCTTTGATAAGAGAACAAAACATTGCAAAAAGATGCAAAAAAATCCAGATTGTGACTCTGATCCTGGCGCAGCCTGTCAGGCTGCCAATCGAGCCTTTTTCATTTTGTGTTTTCGGTGTGAAGGACGTCTCGCCTGAACTCACCCTCTGAATGTCCTTGTCACTGTACAGTCATGTGTCTTGTGTCCCGTTCAGGCTTCCGTCTCAACAACCAGCTGTACGACATCATCACCATGCGCTACGCCAACGAGAACATGAACATCGACTTCGACAGCTTCATCAGCTGCCTGGTCCGGCTCGAGGCCATGTTCAGTGAGTCCGCCGCTTGATTTACCAGCCTGGAAACAGAGTGAGAGAGTGGAGATAGAATAGAGATAGACAGAAGGACAACCAGAATTCCACAGAACATCTCTCATTCTGTCTCTATGTCCAGCATGTTGAAGATAGGCGGGTAGATACTTGACTAGTAGATTTTAATGCTGGAAATGGATGAAGTTGGTGCATATTGACTGTGTGTGTGTGTGTGTGCGTGTGTGTGTGTGCTCTCTCTCCAGGGGCGTTCCAAGCCTTTGACCAGGATGGAGACGGTACAATCAGGCTCAGTGTCCTGGAGGTAAAACACTACAACAACCACACCCACTGAGTGTCATTATTAGTGAACTCCTCCACGTATCTGGAAGCAAAGTTCATAGATAATAGAAGTTAAAAAAAAAAAAAACTGTGCGGTCAGTGACTGTCCCGTGTCCCCTCCCCCAGTGGCTCCAGTTGACCATGTACGCCTAGAGCGGCCCGGCTTCTCCCAGGTGAGCTCCACTCCACACGAGGACCAGACCTGCCAGCCTTTACCTCAACCAGCCGCCTGCCCGCCTGCCCGGTGTCAGCATCCACCCAGCTCGCCCTCTAGCCCTCCCTCCCTCACTCCCTCACTCCCCCCCCCCTTCTCCTCCCCCTCCCCACTTCCCTCCTCCTGCTCTCTCTACTCTCTATCCAGGTCTCAGGACTTTTGTCCTTCAGTCTCTCTCTCTTTCAGCCATTAGCCTGTATTTATTTCCTCCTCCTCTTTTTTTTTTTAAAGACACCCTGATGTTAAAAAAAAAAACCAAAACAGAAACTTGTCCGGTACTTCTCAGGCATCAAAACACACGACAACCTCTCTATTTTTCTGTCAGGATACCTCACAGAGCTCCTCCTGTTCTCCTCTGTTCTCACACCTGAGCAGCGAGGGCACGCCCCCTCTCCTCCTCCTCCTCTTCCTCCTCCTCCTGCAGCCCCGGGCTCTCTGGCTGGCGGTCGCTCAAACAAACTTGTGAATCCCCGTTAATATTTCCCCCACCATCACACACTTTGGCTGAGCAGATATCACACCTCCCTCTCATCCCCTCGACCTCCCACCCCCCACCCCTCCCCTACTCTCTCTTCTCTTCACTCACTTTTCTCTGTGGATAAAAGCATCCAGCTGGATGTTCTGTGCTCCAGTCTTACGGATAGCGCCCCCCCACCCACCCTCTCCCCTCCCCTCCCGCCCCCACCCTCCCCTGGTGGACAAAACTCAGGCTTCTTTTCCCAGGACTTCACCTCCTTCCTCCTCCTCCTCCTCCTCCTCCTCCTCCAGCCGCTCCACCTGCTCCTGACAGCTGTCCAGTCTGCCAGTCTTTCAGCTCTTCATGTGGATGGATGCGATTCGAGAACCCCCCCCCCACCCTACACCCACCACCCCACCTCCACCTCCACCACCCTGCCCGCCCCCCCGACTGTGGAGCTGACGAGTTTTTGACTTTTAACATCGATGTCGTGGCTTTGACACTTTTTTTCTGGCTAATGGGTTGGACTGCAGCTTTATTGTGAATCCCCCCCCTCCCCTCCCTCCCCTCCCTCCTCCTCTTCCCCCCTCCACCCTTCCCTCTTATTAAGGCTTTGGTCAAATGAGTGTACTGCATTTTTAAACATTTTAACCAAAATAAATAAATGTGTAGTTATTGGTTTGACTGCGTTACCAGTAGATTTGATGTGAAATTGTGATATTTTTACCCCTCTGCTGATTTAAAGGGGGACCTCAAACACACTCATGTCACTCTTGTTCATATATACATTTCAGACGCTCTGAATCTAAACAGATTGTGACATAAAACACAAGGGTGATGCCTCCTCCACCTCCAAAGATCCTGCCTCTATGTGAGGCAGCAGTTTGGTGAAGTGTCAGTGTCTTTGCTCCTACTTCCTCCTCTGATTCTGGCTCCAACATTTAAGGCTGGACGTGTAAAACAATGGCCATAAAGTCCTGTTAAATGAGCGATAGGCAGACCAAACAAAAGCTTGAACGGCTGTGTGTGGTTACCATATCTGTTTCCACACTGGAAAATAGGATTAGAAAAGGGCTATAAAATACCATCTGAGGCATATTAGGCCAGAGAACAACAACCATCCTGGATCTTTAGAGCTAAAAAGAATTAAATGAAAACACAAAGACAATACAATTAGAATGTTGCACCTTTTTTTTATTATTATTATTATCATTTCTATTATGAACAGTATTTTAATTGCACTTTTATTAAAAAATATCTCTCCACAACTTCGATAACAACTGAAAAAAACCTGTGAAGAACCTCAGGAATGCCGGGCAGGAGGCGGACGCCGCGCTCTCCGGTGAGGCGGGTTTGGAAGACGGTGGCCTGCGAGGAACAAACCGAGAGAGCAGGACGCACTGACGCACGGGCTGCTGGCTCAAACGGGTCCAAAAGTTGCGTTTTCGTTTTTAAATGTTTGAATACAAGCGAGTTAACGTGTCTGTCTTTAAGGGGGGGGAGGGTATGGCATGGGAGATGAATCCTAATACTTTGCTTCCTTCGACACCTTCCATCAGACACCTCCTCTGAACGTCCTTCACCTCCACGCTCCACTACACATCTAACTCCTCTGTGGGAAACACAGCTCGGGCGCCCCATGCTCGATGCTCCAGATGCTTACTGAACTGCAAAACGAAACATCTCCCGAGGTGGAGATGCCTCTTTAAAACAACACAACCGTCACATGCACGCATAGAAAGACAGGACTCTCCGGACAGGGCTTCTCCACCCTCTGTCGAGTGAACACTTACACACACACACACACACACACACACACACACACGTTGGTTCTGATTTCACTGCAAAATGTTAAATCCTCAAATGTGGCAACCGACCGCCAAGTCACACAACACTGCACCACAGTCCCTTTAACGCCTTCACGCCACTGAGCAACCATAGAGAAAATGGGGAAAAAAAACGTAAAACCTCGAAAAAGGAACCTTCTTCTATCACTGAAGTAAACCCAAACAAAAAAACCTCAAATTCCTAGGCTTTTTCCGCTCGTTTCTCCGTCATCGTTTAAAAAAAACGTCAAGAAAAGGAAAAAATAAATAAAACGGTTGCTCAACATGTCACGTCACAACTGCACAACAACAATAAAAACATCTCTGAGCCCATGCCATAACGCAGCCAACCAGTCGCAGTATTTCTTTTCTCGGATGCAGTTCTGGCGGAAAAAAAACCAAACAAACAAACAAAAAAACAAAAGAAAGAAAAGCACGACGCCGCTTTCCCTCCGCCACGGGCAAACTCTGAGGTTTCTCCACTCAATACTCAAGTCACATGGTTTTCTTTTCCTTCGTCTTCATTTATTTTGGTCAGTGAACAGAGGACTGTAGTGGTCGCACAGACGGAGAGAGAGAGAGAGAGAGACAGAGAGAGAGAGAGAGAGAGAGAGAGACAGACAGAGAGAGAGAGAGAGAGAGACACTGAGAGAGCGAGGCGTGTTCTGCAGAATGTAAAAATAAAAAAACGTAAAAGTCGGCGACAGCTCGACCCGACGTGACCCGCCTCTCGTCGTTTGTAGTTTTAAGGTTGGATTCCAACACCGAACATTAAGGATGGAGTCGCCAGACGCAGCTCGACAGCCCAGTGGGTCCCGGGGACGTCCCCCCCAATATGGGAGGTGAACGGTGGGGGGAGGAGGAGGAGGAGGAGGTGAGGAGGACAGAGATGATGCCTCCACCTTAAGGCTCCACTTGGGTCTCCTCCTCCGCATGTTTCTGCATATGAGCCAGCACCGCCTGCAACACACACACACACACACACAAAGATATAGTAACATGATTACCAATACTGCAAGACTTTTCAGACCCAGAGAGAAGAGTAAGCTGTGATAGTTTACAGTAACTAGTCTTATTTAGTTGATATTGTAAACAGCAGCAGCCTAAACAGCTGCATAACAATGACATAGCCTGCAATAAACTGCATTAACTGTGAGAGTACAGTCTCACTTCTGTGGTTATTGCACTGAAATGACCTTGAGCCAGTGCTAAAGCTGTGTCATAATGTACTGCAAGGTAACTTAATCTTGGATATAACTACTAACTGTGCACTTACTGCTACTACAATAATGACTTATCATAATAATGCAATTCAGTGTTTCATAGAAATGATGTATTTCCTTTCATTGGGTCCATCCCACTCAGAGCCTTGTACACTGGAGCTGACTGAATATAACTTGAAGAGCGTCTATGACATTTAGGAGGGAAGGTGTGCGACACTGGTGGCGCCCCCTGGCTGCCAGGAGGCTCCGGGGCGGCCCCTACCTGTTTGGAGGCGCTGCGGGCGCTCAGCAGCTCGTCGCAGTTCTTCCAGCGGCACCGGGAGCCGTGGTGGTCGGAGGCCAGGTGCTGCTGGAGATGCTCCATCATCCCGAAGACCAGCGAGCAGCCGTGCCACTGTCCAGGCAGCCACCGACACAGAGACACGCATTCAATAAGCCACTCTACGATCCCAGCTCCTTAAATGTCAACACTTCCTGCTTTATTCAGACATCTATGATAGAAAACTGAAGTTTGTGAAACTTTTCTCTGCCATTTTTCTAACACTAACAGACAAAACAACAGGCTGGTAGTTCCTAGTGATACTGGGTGGAGCCTAAATGAAGCTGAGCTAATGGCACCGAGCAGCTCAACTCTCCTTCAGGTGGCAACACCTTGAATTATTATTGTTTTCAGCCTTGTCATGATCTTTAGGAGATAAAAACTGATGCTGTGCAGGCTTTAAATGTGTGCCTGCACTCTCTCTTTGAGGTGGCCTCTAGTGGCCATTCTAGGAACTGCAGCTCTGGGTTTCCTGGGACTTTGACTTTCACCTTAATGTGTTGTCTGAAGCATGGCTGAGATGCCCCCAGCCCTGAGCTTACCCAGCAGCGATACTTCTGCATCAGGTTGAGTTTGACGGCCTGGACGCTGCCATCGTAGCAGCCCGTGTAGATCTGGAAGGTAAACAGACACTTTAACCACGGTTCATATGAAGAGAGGACAGAATGAAATGGAACGCCATTTCTGAGTCTGAAGCTTGGGTTCCGTGGCCTGGAGCGTCACATCCCCTCTCACCATGTTCTTGTGCACGTCCATGCACATCACCATGTCCTTGTGTCCACCGTAGACCTGCAGCTGCTCGTGAGACTGAGGAGACAGAGCAACAAAGACAAAACCTCTCAAATCACTGGGATCCGCTGTTATAATTTACTGTCTGGCACATTCAGGTCTGAACATCGGGGCTATGGCTTCAGGCTGTACTTGTCCTCAATTTCATTCAGAAAGGCGCACAGAGCGCAGACCTGTTTTGTTAAGTCAGAACTTCTCTCAATTATTCTGGCTCTGCTAGAGTAAGTCAAAGAACACATTCAAATGTCCTGAGTTCATTCTAAGTTAACTCATCATCACTTGACACACAAACTGTCTGAGTGTGAAATCCTGACAGACGGGTGCTTTAAAAGGCGCAGACCTGCAGATCGTAGACTCGGACCATTTTGTCCAGACAGGCCGTCACCATCACCTTCCCCAGCACTGACACCACGGTGACCGCATGACTGTGGCCTTTGTAGACCTGCAGCAGCTCGCCCGTCTGCAGGACACACACACACACACACACACACACACACACACACACACACACACACAATCAGCACGACTCATTGCAGACCAATCTGTATCGTAGACGAGAGCTTCTCAGACTGATCTGAACACTTAAACCATAGAGATGAACTCACATGAATGTTGTGTGCATAGACGCACTGATCACTGGATCCACTGAACACCAGGTCATTAACCACCTGAGAGAGAGAGAGAGAGAGGGAGGGAGAGAGAGAGAGAGAGAGAGAGAAACTGAGGAATTCAACTCTAACATGATCAAATTCATTTTCAGCTCTTAGTTCAGCATTCACTTCTTTAAGCTCTAATATTTTATTAATCGTGGAATTATTTGCAAATTGACCATCAGATAAAAAAAAATAATGAGTATTTCATGATTCAAAACTGGGTGTCCATGCTGGCCTCAAGACTACGTCCACGCATGAACACGCAGCCTGTGGTCACTAGGGTGCGGGGGCTGGGGGCAGACCTTCATGCAGAGCACGGTCTTGGTGTGGCCCTGCAGCGTGCGCAGCAGCAGCCCGTTCTTGGCGTCCCTCACGCTGATGGTGTTGTCGTAGGAGCCGATGAGCAGGATCCTCCGCGCACCCTCCTGGGACGAGGCCAGGCAGCTGACGGCCCGCGGCCCGTGGCACTCAAACACCTCCGCCTGCTTGTTGGTCTGGAGGAGCGAGCACAGGAATGAGTCTTAACGACCAGAACAATACAGGTTGAGTTAAGAGGGAAAGCTGCCCCTGTTACGGAGGTTCTCCATCCTGAAGCAATGCTGAGTACCGTACGTCAAACCATAACCTGTAAATACTTGTCATATCAGACCTAATGAAGTATCCAATTAAGTGAAGTATTGAACCTTTATCTGAAAAGCACATTTAAAGCACCTGAGTCTGACCAAAGTGCTGAACATCTCTAAAAATACAGAGCAATAACAGGATGCAATACAACAGACACATCTTATAGTGTAAAATGTGTTTTTAAAACATGAAAAATTGGATCATGGACTATAATATACTAAAATATCAACAAAATAATCAAAGATCTACCAATTGTTGGAGGAATGAAGCTGAAGATTAGAATCTAACTGACCTTTTCCTGCCAATGACAGACTTTCTGTTTCACCTTACTTGTGTCCGACAAAGAGATGACACACTCTACTTTCGACCTGTCCCACCCCCTCCACCCGCCGCGTCTCTCACCTTGAGGTTAAAGGTCACCACGGTGCCGTTGGCCAGGCCGGCGTACAGAACCTTCCAGCGGCTGTGGAGGCAGAGGACGCGGTCTGACAGCGAGAACTGCTGCTCCAGCTCCCGAGTCTGAGGACCAGGGCGAGGGGGGGACAGAGAGAGAGAGGGAGAGAGAGAGAGAGAGAGGGAGAGAGAGAGAGAGAGAGAGAGAGAGAGAGGGAGTCAGACCTCAGACGGAAGCAGCTGACCAGCTGGCGGCCCCGGGGCCGGGCGCTCACCTTGAGGCTGTAGCAGCGGATGGTCTGGTCGCTGGAGCCTGTGTAGAGGCGGTGGTGCAGGCCGGGGGCTGCAGACACCAGCAGGCAGCTCACTTTGGAGCCGTGGCCCTCGAACACGGCCACGCACTTGTGGCTCTGCAAGACACAGACCGACAGACAGGTTAGCCAACGACGCAGGCTCCCGCTAACAGGGGACTCGCATCCAGAGATAATAAGGGCCAGTGTGTTGTATGTAGTGGAGTGCTGGCCATGGGCAATGGCTATGGGAAAATGTGGGTCCTAGAGTGAGACCAGATGAGAATCCCAGGCCTATACCCCCCTTTCCCTCCATACACCCCCCCCCCCTTCATTGTCGGACGTGTCACCCCACGGATCATTGGGGACTCACCACCAGGTCGAAGGCTCTGACGGTGCGGTCTCCTGAGCACGTGTACAGCAGCCCACTGTGGATCTGCATGGCGTTCACCGCCTCCTGGTGGCCCTCGAACACGCCCTCGGTGGGCAGGTCGTCCTCGCCATGGTCCGATGAGGCGTCTGGAGGGGAGGGGAGGGGAGGAGAGGGGAGGGGAGGGGAGGGGAGGAGAGGAGAGCAAAGGAGAGGAGAGGAGAGGGGAGGGGAGGGGAGGAGAGGGGAGGGGAGGAGAGGAGAGGAGAGGAGAGGAGAGGAGAGGAGAGGAGAGGAGAGGAGAGGAGAGGAGAGGAGAGGAGAGGAGAGGAGAGGAGAGGAGAGGGGAGGGGAGGGGAGGGGAGGGGAGGGGAGGGGAGGGGAGGGGAGGGGAGGGGAGTGAAAAAGTGAATGATTTCGCATTTTAACTTAATCGACTAACAAAATAACCGACAACTTTTCCAATAATTGATGAGTCACTTAAAGACTGTAAGAAAGTGAATATTTTCTGGTTCTTCAGTCTCTGTCACAGCTCATGAGGAATCTGAAGACGTTATCTTGGCCACTGTGTAACAGCTCTCACTGTTTTGCATCACTTTCTGAAAAACCAAACAACTGATCGATTCACAGAGAAAGTATGCAGCGGATTCATCCACTACAAAAACAACCGTTTGTTCCAGCCCTGTTGTGACCTTTACAAAGACTAGTCATAGGCTCCAAAGCTGAAATAATCTAAAGTAGTGAAAGCAGATGTTCCTCATGCTCCTCAGGCTGCTTTAAAGGTCAAAGGAACACATTTGAAAAGTGAAAACTGTCAAAGAAGCAAAAATGAGTTATGTTTCAGATTTTTACTAACAGAACACATGACAGTCAGTAAAACCAGTGAGGGAGGGTCGGACGTTCATCTGATACTGCTCTACGTGTTGCTTTTCTCTGTTTTCCGCAGGTGGGAGCAGAGCAGAGCTCCCGTGGTTAAATATACGCACATTCCCAGAGAGCTGTGGCCTGTGTGAGCTATCACCCCGCCGCTCTATGAATATCCTGCCCTTAAAAAGCGATGTGAGCCCCGCTCCGTCTATTTTAGCCCGCTCCCCTCTAAACCTGGAGCCTCGGGCCGAGCGCTCACGCCTCGGCCTCTGCGTCCACTCAGCCCGGACGTCACGTCCGAGCTGCAGGAACGCCAGCTCCAGAAGCTGTGAAACTGTAGTCCAACGATCTGTTGCTTCATTCAGTCAATGTTTAAGCTTCACAATGTCAGAAGATTGTCCCTGAGGACTAGACACCAGAAAATACTCACATTTAAGAAATTGGTAGAGAATTTCCAAACATTTGTTCTTAAAGATACCTAAATTTAAATCACACCACAGGTATTATTGTTATATCACTGTATATATATAACTATATGTATAATAGCAGAATTGTAGGTATTGTGGTTCAGGGGTCGATGAATGGATTACTTGTTGAGTCTCTATGGAGACTTTTCCACACGAGCACCTCTCCTTAGAGCTCTCCATGCGTGAACTTACCAGATGAGATCTTGGTCATCTTGGGCTGTGTGATGAGGCTCTGCATGTCGCTGTGGAAGGAGAAAAAAGAGGAATTGGCTTTCAGCTGCTGGACCAACACAGATCAGAGCCGACCAGGGATGAAACGATTCCTCACAATAACGGATGAAAAAGTGGATGTGATACTCGGGTTCAACTGCAGGGGGCGCTATGCAATTCTGAATTCACTTTTCAGCTTCCTTAGCCAATGATGCGGAGCCTCAGAGTCAGTGGCATCCTTAGGTGAGCATGCTGACATGGAAACTGGCAGCACAGTGGGAAGCTCTGGTTTCACTTTCACCTTTCACTTTGTATATTTTATCAGAGAATTATTAAAGGAATCTTTTACTGTGTGTGTGTGTGTGTGTGTGTGTGTGTGTGTGTGCGTGTGTCTGTGTGTGTGCGTGTATGTGTGTGTGTGCGTGTATGTGTGTGTGTGTGTGTGTGTGCGTGTGTATGTGTGTGTGTGCGTGTGTGTGCGTGTGTGTGTGTGTGTGTGTGTGTGTGTGTGCGTGTGTATGTGTGTGTGTGTGTGAGTGCGTGTGTATGTGTGCGTGTGTGCGTGTGTATGCGTGTGTGCGTGTGTATGTGTGTGTGCGTGTATGTGTGTGTGCGTGTGTGTGTGTGTGTGTGTGTGTGTGTGTGTGTGTCTGGTCTCACCTGTCAGAGGATTTGCACACGTCCATGTCGCTGGTGGAGGTGACCTCGTTGCAGGCCAGGCTCTGAGGCTCGGGTGCCTGTGTGTGGCCAGGCTGCTGCTGCAGCTGCTCGGAGGCTCCGCCCCCCACCTCCATGTTCTCCTCTGAGTCCAGGGCGAGGCTGAGCTCGGCCGCCAGCGCCCCGCTGTGCCTGCGGGGCCTGGCTGGGGGCCTCCTGAAGGCGTCCTCCGGGGCGCCGTCGTCTCGCTCGTCGGACGGCTGGGTGGACGTGCTGACCTGGGAGCTGCCGCTGGGCCGCCGCCGCTGGGGCCGCGCCCACCGCGGCCTGAGCGCCGCCTCCGGCCCGTCCTGCTCCGTGTCGCTGCTCTCCGGCTGCTCCGCGCCCTGGGCCTTCCTCAGCACCTTCCTCTTCTTCAGCTTGCGGACGCGCTTCCCGCCGCGCAGCTCGGGGGGCGACAGCGGGACGTCGAAGGCCTGGGGGGCCGGGCAGGCGGCGGCGGCGGGGGCCAGAGGGAGGACGGAGGGCTTGCAGTCTGGAGGCATCTCGCCAGGGAACTTCTGGGTGGCCTTGTCCAGCGCAGCCAGATCGGTGAAGTCCTCCCAGTGGCGCTCCGTCTTCACCTGGTACGGCTCAGGCTGCCGCTCAGGAGACGCCTGGACGCTCAGGGCAGGATCTGAGAGGTTCACACACAAACCGATCAGTGCCACCTAAATTCACTGTGTATTGCCTCTCAAATGTATCTCTTTTCACTGTCTTTTACCCACAATAACACAGTGTAAAATGAGTATTAAAAGACATTCCCAGACTCCATGACACTTTGATTGACAGCTCCTCCGTCCATATCCATACTCACAGAGAGGTCCTCCACATACTCCAGTTACATTTTTAACAAAATAGTTAAAATGTGCAAACCAAGTATTAAAACATGACCATAAACACTATAAAGGTATGCTCTGTGGCGCTGTGGCTCCTGCTACCTGCTGGGGGCGCTGTGGCGGGGGCTGCAGGCAGCTCGGGGGTGGTGCTGTGGGCGCAGGGGGCCATGATGCTTTCTGAGGGGTCCGAGGAGTCCAGGCTGACGTGGACCGGAGACGAGGGCTCCTGCTTGACCACGACGGGCTGCGGCTGCAGGGCGAGGCAGGAGGAGGGAGGGGTGGGAGGGGAGTGGTGGGAGGGAGGAGGGGTGCGCTCGGCCCGGGGGAGGAGGCCTGGGGGGGAGGACATGATCACGGAGGAGGAGGAGGAGGAGGAGGAGGAGGAGAGGGTGGTGTGGGGGTCTACGTCCACTGTGTCCATCCTCTCTTGTTTGAGCATCAGCTGAGGCCCCTCCTCCCGACTGTCTGTGAGCGAACAAAAACATCGACTTAATACGCAGAACCAGGAGGAGACGTCCATGCAACTGCAACATTATAACCAGAAACATTATAGAACATCTACATATCTGAATAAAAACCTCCAATCAGTCATATTTCTGGGGGTTCAGAGGTTTACCAGTGCTCCAAACCATACAATTGTACGTTTGATTTTATGTCTGTTTGATAGTGGCTCAGTCCTCACCTTGCATTCCCTTCAGCAGCTCGATGCGCTTGTTTCTGAGCGAGCCCATCTCTTCAGTTACCTGTCAGTGAGACAGTCATGAGACAAACAAATAGACCAATAAAGTAGAGTTGAGTTGAGACAGGGAGAGCTTTCCGTTACCTGCTGTTTGAGCACCATGAGCCGCTGCACCTCCATGTAGGCGGCCTCCAGCGCGGCCCGGGCCTGGATCAGGCTGGAGTCGACCGTCTGCAGCGAGCGGCTCAGCTCCTCCTCCCTCAGAGACACGCTGAGCAGCTGGTCGATCTGCAGGCGCTCTGCACGCACGACGTTTGACGTCAGGGGGACAAACACACAGCTCACAGGACCAGGTCCGCTCAGCGACACGGGACTCCACGAACACACTCGATGGCACCCACCTTTTTTGGACTTGACCTTCCTCCTCTTGCTGTTGTGCTCCACGCCGGACGTCTCGGCGCTGGGAACATCCTGCAGAGCAGAGAGAGCACAGGGATGAGGAAACACTCCACATACTCCTGATGTCACACACAGACATGGTCCGAGTCTAAAGTGCAGGACCAGAGACTCTAGAGGGGTGTTTCCATCACTTCTAGAAATACACAACATATCACAAACAAAAGGCTGAGACTCACCGCGGCTGCTCTCCTCCTCTTCCCTGCTCCGTGTCCTTCCCACTGCTCCGTCCCGGAGCTGCTGTCTCCGAGCGCCGAGTCGGCCCTAGGAGGAGGTGGTGGAGGAGGAGGAGCCCTCGCTGCCCCTGCTGCTGCACCCAGGTCGTCGTCCTGCTTCTCCGTCTTGATCTTGAACTGGCTGGACGTGTGCTCCGCTGCTCCGTTGCTCCCCTGGGCTGAGACGGCCGGGCTGGAGGACCCCGCCGGCATCTGCTGGAGCTCTCCCCTGAGACCCGCCTCCACGGCTGTGAACAGGGAGTGGGAGGGCCCCGGGGCCACGCTGCTCTCCGACAGGGAGCGCTTCCTGGAGGAGGAGGAGGAGGAGAAGGCGGCGCCGGCCGAGGCGTAGTCCATCGACTCCCACTGGAAGCCCTCCAGCAGTGGGATGTCGTCCTCCTCCTGGCTCTGCTCCTCCTGGTCAAACGGCACCATCTCTATCCCGAACCTGGAGCGCAACAGACCCAGACAAGCTTAAGCGGGACCTTAATAATGTTCCTTAACCTGAAACTAGTAAAAGAGCTGTAAAATACAATCTGAAGCATTTCTGATAAAGCTAAAGTCCCATAGCGTCTATGCTAACAGCAGAGAGCGAGGATCAACAGTTTGACCCCGTAGCTCTCACCTGGGCATTCCTTTGGCCTTGTCCTGCTTCTTGCGGACCTCCTGGTAGACCTGCTCCCAGTTGACGTTGCGTCTGGACCCGGAGGAGCTGATGAGCTGGCGGACGGTGGGTTTGAGGCCGGACTCCTTCTCCGTGTCGCTGCGGCGCGACTCGCTCACGTTCCTGACCCGCCGGGCGATGTGCAGGTTGGGCTCGTGGGCGCCGGCTTTGCCCTTGGCGCTGATGTGCTTGGTCAGGTCGCGCTTGAGCGCGTTGGGCAGGTCCAGCCTGGACGGGGGGGCGGCGCCGGCGGCCTCGCCCCCGCTGGCTCTGGAGGTGTCGCTCTCAGAGCTCTGGCCGGCGTCGGCAGCCTGCACCGCCTCGCCCGGGGCAGCAGCCGGGAGGCTCTGCGCCTCCTCTCTCCTCCCCTGCTCGGCATCGGGCTCCTGGGACGTGCTGACGTGCAGCGACTGGAGGGAGCGGCTGCTCTCCGAGCAGGCCAGCGCCGGGACGCTGGGTTTGGATGCTGTCGGCTTGGAGACGCTGTCCTTGCTCCAGGGAACCTGCAGGACACCCTGAGTTAGTGCCAACGCCTTCTGAAGAGTTCTCAAAGACCTTCCAAAAAACCTTCAAGACCTCGTCACCATTTCCAGATGGAACCAGCAACACACCTTTAACCTGTTTCGGTTAGGGTTAGGTTTTGCCTCTCTACCAAAACGATCGAGGCACAACAACTGACATGCTTATGAGCCAAGGTCAAATCAAACAATTACTGAACTATCATGACCTTGAACCTTCACAGACACGCTCTTACTCCATTCTGCTCATTGGTCACAACAAGTGACTGACTCTCAATTACTCTCCTTAAAGACACCAGACTTTTAGCAGTCAAACTAAAAGTGCTTCAATACCAACAGGATTTAATACCTCATAAAATCGTTATTAGAACCTTTTAAGGCCTTTCCTGAAAACGTATCGATCAACTTGTAATACTTCTTAATCCTCCATGGACACTCTGTGCTCACCCCGGTCTGGCTCTGGTTGAGGTCCCTCTGTGGAGGCTCCTGTGGTGCCGCCTCCATCCTGATGCTCCTGCAGCTCTCCAGAGATCCTCTCTGCTCCATCGTGCTCGGCTTGGCTTTGCCGAGCCTGTCCGGGAGCTGCGCCTCTTTCCTGGACGCCGTCTGGGCTTGAGTGGGCACCTTGCTGGCTTTTTGCTGAGGGGCCTTCTTCACGTCTTTGCTTTTCGCCGGCTTGCTGGAGTTCTGCACCTCGTCCCTCTGGTCCTTCCCTTTCTCCTCCGGACTTGGCTTTGGTCCCGGCCTCTTGGGGGCGCCGCTCTCCGGCCTGTCCTGCTTCTTGGGGCCGTCGGGGAGCTTCTCGTCCCGCTGAGGCGCAGCTTCGGGATTCTTGCCCGTGGGATAGGGCGTCCAGCGACAGGCCTTGTCCACCTTGGACTGGTTGCCGCCTCCAGACGTCTTGGGCTGGTTGCTGGCCGGCTCGGGCTCCGGGGCGGCCTGCCTCTGGCACGGCGCTCTGCGGGCGCCGCCCTGGATGGGGTTGCACATCTCGTCGAAGCGGATGTGCTGCGGCGGGGGGAAGCCGGCGGGGCGGCCCAGCAGGCTGTGCGGCCGAGCCCGCGGGGGCTGCTGCTGGATGTTGTTGCGGCCGTACACGCCGTAGCTGCTGCCGCCGTTGCTGAGCCAGGGCAGGCGGCTGGGCGGCTGGCCGCCCGGGAAGCCGCCCCGGCACTCCCACCGGTTGCCGCCGCCGCTGTTCCAGCCGTCCCGGCCCTGGTGCTGGGGCTGGCGGTGGAAGCCGTCCCACCTGTGGAAGTCGGGGGGCTCCTGGGCGTGCCAGGTGGCGCTCTTCCCCTGCCGGCTGTAGCCGTTCCTGTTGGAGTACCAGGGGTCCGGGTGGGCGGGGCCGTCGAAGCCCTGGCCCGGCTGCTTGAAGTAGCACTCGAAGCGGTAGCGCTCCTTGGCCTCCTTCAGGCGCTGCTGCAGCTCCTCCTGCCGCCGCCGCTGCTCCTCCTCCTTGGCGAGCTTGGCGGCCGCCGCTTCCTTCTCCTTCCTGCAGACAAACATGAAACACTGTTAACGTTCAGGAACCTACTAATAAGGTCAGGGAGCGGCTAAAAACGGTGTTGGTATCTCTGATTTTTCTTTTTTCATTCTGTTCCCTGAATAAGAATATGCATATGAGCCTGTATCTTCCTGGCAGCTCTAGCTTTTGAGGTAATGCACTTTGCCTATAATGTATATGTAATTAAGTGCCATATATGAGTGCTTTATTCATCAAAAACCCTTGATTATTGATTATTTTTTACATTAAGTTTATCATATATTAGTTAGCAGAGGTGGAAAACATCAAATGTTCACCAGTGAAATTGACAAAATGTAAAGTTGAGGACATTCCTGGAATAAAGACATGTTTGCGACACTCCAGCAACTTGGCACAGTATTACTTTGGCTCTGCTGGAAATTAGATGTTGACACCACAATAAGGAGGCGTTCTCACGAGTGACTGGACAGGTGTGTAACCAGCCCACTGGTTAGCCATGTCCAACTAAAAACACTGAAACACAAAGTCAGAGCAGTTCATACGGCTTTAAAGGATCTGGGGAATTCCCACCACACACACACACACACACACACACACACACACACACACACACACACACACACACACACACACACACACACACACACACACACACACACACACACACACACACACACACACACACACACACACACACACACACACACAAGTCTTCCTAGCAACTGCTCCTCTCTCTCTGCCCTCAGTGGTCGGGTGTTGCAGGCTGGCACACAGCGAGCGCTGCAGCTGGGCCCTGCAGAGGAACAGATCTGGCACGTGACGGCTGAGGAGAGCCACGGTCTGCTCCATCCAGGGCCCGGTTCACACTCCACCCGACTCAAACTCAACTCTGCATCGCCTCTGTGGGTGTGGAGGCTTTTTCTGTGCAGTTTCAGTGTTTCTCGACACTATTGAACTGTGTGTGTGTGTGTGTGTGTGTGTGTGTGTGTGTGTGTGTGTGTGTGTGTGTGAACTCTGCGAGCACAGTCATGCTTTTTTAAGTCTGCAGCCCTGACATCCGAGCCCGACGGCGGCTCGGCTTGAAGCGGAGGCTAAAACGAGGCTGTGAGCAGCGCCCGGAGAGATGTGACTATACATGGCACGCACACACACACACACACACACACGCACGCACGCACGCACGCACGCACGCACGCACGCACGCACGCACGCACGCACGCACGCACGCACACACACACACACACTAACACACACTAACACAGGGCTGCCCACTACCTCCACGTTTAGGCTCAACAGCACATCCAGATTACAATAGAAACCTGCTGTTTCAAAGCTCATAAATCTCATAAAGTTTTCTGACTGGATCAGATCTAGGGATGAATTCATGTTTTTTCCAAAAACGCTAAGAAAAGCTCTCAGTACATTTTTCACTCAGAAATTACTACTAGCACAACATAAACTGAACTTAAAACACTGTGCTTTTTACCAAAAATCATCAAAAGTTCAGTTGCAGTTGATTAACATAGATAATATATCAACACAGATTATTACATTAACTTTACATTACATGTAACCCTAACCCCTAACCCATTAACAATGACAATACAACTTACTAGACTGAGTTGTTACCCGACTTATTGAACTTTTTTTTTTGCAAAACAAATCTCAAATGCGTTCACAGAAACATGGTAAATACCACTAACCACTAGAACTTTACACATCATTTACACCCACCCCCGATGTGCTAACATCCCAAAGCACCATTTGGAGCTGGACGCGCTCTCACCTGATCTGCTCCTTCCTCTTGTCGATCAGGTCGGCCAGCGCCTGGTCGAAGTAGCTCTCCTCGCGGCCGGGGCCGCTGCGCTGCCGCTCCGCCGCCTCCACGTTCTGCTTGTGCGCGGCGCTGGAGATGTGGCTGGCGTAGTCGGTCAGGCTCACCACCGTCACCTGGCACACCCGACACTCGTGCCCGCAGTCCCTGGGGAGGCAGGGCGAGAGCGGCCGGTCCATCACCCCCTCTGGCATGCTTTCCCGTTCCCTTCGCCTCCGCTCGAACTCTGTTCTATCCTGCAGAGCCTGCCGCGGACTCTGCTGTACGGTTACTTCAAAGTCTAAAAAAAACAACTTAATAAAAGTCAAGGAGAGGAGAGTACTCAACAATCCTTTGCCTATGTACCTTAACGACCGAATTCTCTAACTGTCACAGATCAGGAGGTCTCTAACTTGTAATTTTGTCCTGTTGAAACGATCAAAAAATAAAAGTTCTGCTTCTTCCTGATCTTGTTTTCGTCTTCCTCCCCTTTCTTCAGCGGGCCATCAGAGGCAGAGCGAGGGCAGCAGGGGCGTCCGGGCCCGACCCGGGCGGCATGCTACTGAGGCTGTTTACAAGCAGCACAGGCAGAACTGGTTGGAGGGGGGGGAGAGCGAGAGAGAGAGAGAGAGAGGGAGAGAGAGAGAGAGGCACTCCGCCCTCAGCCTAGTGCGCTTCCATGATGGTGTCAGCTGCGCTCTGAGGCTCTGCACAAGGCGATGTCTGTATTTGACCTCACACCTCTCTCTCTCTCAGAGCCTCCTCCACCCCCCCACCCCACATCATGTGTTACCGGAGCCTCGTGCAGACCAATCCCTGACTCGGCCTGTGAAACCGGAGCCCCGTGCAGCTGCTTGTGCAGCCGCCGCTCCGCAGACCTCTCCCAAGTATGTCATCTGGTGACTCCGGGCCCGCGCTCTGGCTGCTTCTCCATTTCGCTTTTGCAAAAATCGGTGTCATGGCTGGCTGCCATTTTCTGACCTCTCGTGCAGCTGGCACCGTCCTTATCGGTCAGATAGGGTTACTTTTTCGTCTGATTCGCACGTTATTCCTTTTCAAACACAACTGGGAGCTCGACTTGTGGTCGTGCAGCTCGGTCTAGTGTTTACAGGGAACCTGCAGCACTCATTCAACTCATTCCAATGCCTTTGCCTTTAAATGCCTTTAAAAACTAAACAGACCTCGTCACCACTTCTAGCTGTAACCGGCAACTCATCTTCAACTCACTCAACTGTTGCAGTTTGCATTCAGATCTGTGGAGCACAATTATACAACAGACCTCAGATCAGCTGGGAAGCAACAAAGCTCCAAAGTATGAATCAAACCAAGGGCGAGTCTATTAAAATGAACCTCTGATAAGACCCTGACTCTCAACTATTCACCATAAACACACCAGACCTTTAGCAGTCAAACTATGTGGAAAGAGCTTGAATACCAACACAATGTAACACCTTATAAGACTTTAAATACCCTTTATGCCTTCATTTCTTTCACATATTAACTTTTACGAGATTTGTAAGACTCCATGGACACTGTGGTTTGAAAAAACATGTAAGAAATATATATTTATACCAGATATATATTATATAAGAATATATAAAACTTATAAGAAGTCAGCGATTACTGCACACCATCCATCTCCTTTTGATAGGTCTAGCAGTGCAGCATGTGTCATATTTGTGGCAAAGCGGGACGTTTGCAGGGAGCGAGGCCTGAAGCAGTTTGTTCCACTGCTCCACTCTCCAGGCCACATGCCTCCGCTAATCTACATGTCACTCACACGTTTCGCCAGTTGCCTTCTATCGGTCATGCCTGTTGTTCCGGAGCAGATTGTGTCTAAATATATGAACCGCAGTTGAGACAGCTGCCCGTATATCCACTTGCCCCGATAACTGTGATGTGCACGTGCCCGGGGCGCACACGTGCTGCCTGACCCAAATACATTTGGACAAAACTCTGGAACCGATGGCGACACTTTTGTCGTAACACCGGGAGTTCGTATCTAAAACCGTTCCACCGACTGAGACGCAACCAGAGCACAACATGCGATACCGAACTGCGACTGTGAAACATGTCTCCTTGATTATTCAGCAAAAATCAATGTGCAGCTGAGTCGGAGTCTGTGATCGGACTGCAGTCTGTGCTTGTTTATTCGTGGAGGATCAACTCACCGGCCTTTGAGCTTCTCCAGCTCCCTGTGGTGCAGCATGCTGCGCATGTGCTCGTCCATCTCCTGCAGACACACACATCACACATTACCTATTCGCTTTAGACTCCCTACGACATTAATATCTGCACAAAGCTGCTGTTCGTCTAACCACAACAAGGTGGGAGCTTTTGCTGAATTACCTGTTTGGAGTCATGGACTGTTTCACAGAGGATGCACTTTCTCTCTTTTGCCATCTTGAACACAGGTGGAGATCAGCCCATTACTGCCAAAAGAGAGGACTGGTTTATAAAAACACATTACACATGGTGGTGGTGGTGAGCGCGGTTGGATACTGAGTCATTCAAAATGAATGTTAAATGTTTGTTTGCTTGTGGCCGAGCTCCAGGTGGAGCTCAAAGTTCACGTTCTCTGAAACAACAAGCGGCACCTCGCTGCTCTCAACAGAGAAGCCCGGGGCTCCGCTGCCCAAATGCCAGCCCGGGGCTCGACCTGGAGTCCGGGCTAATTCCAGTCTGCTGATGGAGCAGCTCTGCAGCCAGGAGGCAGCCGAGCCGCGGCAGCATCGAGGGGCTAAGTCTGGACATGCTGAACGTCATAAACAGTGTGAGAATCTAATGCCGGCCAAAAGGCAGAAGGCTGCTGGACGAGACCTTGATCTGCAATGTGTAATCTCCCTAGCGACCTTGGAGCCATGGAACATCTGTCTCATCTCTACTGTGAAGACAGGGAATGCGCAGGAATCTGCAGGAAGTTCATTTTAATAGCTCTTGAAGACTATTCGAGTTTGCAATTAACTCTGTAGTTAACAACCATGCAACAGATCTCAGATCAGCTGGGAAGGAACAAAGAACAAATTGAACCAAAAACAAAGTTCATTAAAATAAACCTTTGGTCACAACGACTCTCTGACTCAATTATTAACCATAAACAGACCAGATTTTTTTGCAGTCAAACTCTTTTGAAAGATATTGAATACCAACTAAATAAAATCCCCATAAAGTTACTTTTTAATAATGACTGAAAAATCGCACCCAGTGTGAATTCAGGGAAATAACGTGTCATACAGGAAGTTCCCAGTGCTGGACGGAGTCTAATCAATTCACAAGGTGAAGAGACGTCTGTGTGCTGCAGGTCGCCCCACTCATTGATTGATTCATCTCCAATTGCTTTGGCTCCTCTTCAAGCAACAACCTAAGTGGCAGTGAGAGGACGAAACATCATTTAAGAGCTTTTTAACTGCGATCTGGCCGGTGCTGGAGACAAACTGGCCAGTGATGAAGACAGGCTGCCAGATGAATCTCTCTGCAGCTGGTGTTCAACAAAATACTGATGAGGAGTTGGCTGCTTTAGAGGGAGGTGTGACGCTAGCTCGAAAATCATTCTAAAACACTGTTAGCTACCCAAGTTGATTATCCAAGCGTTTCTTACAACAACTGTGTAAAAAGATCTTCTGTATCTATGATTTCATGGAGCCTAATGTGGCCAGAAAACTACAAGACAGAAAGTAGCAGAACTGGAGACCAGATTTTGTTGTCATGTGAACAGTCAATCAGCTATTGATATTAACAAAACCTTATTTAATACTTTAGAACATTTCCATTCTGAAACTGTAACAACACAATTTCCCTCCGGCGATCAATAAAGTATTGAGGTTCTGAATCATTCTCATAATTAAAGACAGTGTCTTCCACTCACCATATTTAGTGACTCATGAGTTACACAACGAATATAGAAGTCTAATAAGCGAATGTGATCCTGTCATCATTCCTAGTTAACTTCTATTTTCTGTGCAGCGCTTCAACCGCCTCACAATGCCTCCCTCCCCATCTTTCTTCTCTCCCTGAGCAGCAGAGCAGAGCTATTTATAACACGTTTATATGATGCCAGCGTGTGATATTCCTCCTCAGCCACTGACTCTGAGTCAGTGTGGATCTGCAGAGGGCAGCACAGAGGAGAAAATGATACCAAAACATTGCCTGGAGGCTCATTTCATCATGATCATTCTGCAAAAGTGGATGTAAACAAAGGGTGGAGAGAACAATGCCTTGTCTTGATGTCAGGCTGAGCCACACAGCCACCATTTTCCTCTGCAAACCACTTTCGTACGCAGAATCCGAAGAGATGCATGTTAGAAAAACGCTTTAAAAAGGCCTTGAACACCTTATTTTGTCTAGGTCTCCATGGAAATAAATGCACCGGAGACTGATTTCTATGTTAACACAACAACTTTGAGATCAAAGAAAAGTCTTCCCTCTGAGAGGTATTCTGCCGGACTTCCACACCCATTGTTGTGCTACTTTGGGGCCAAGTGAACAAAGTTGATTCTGTAAATGCTCAAGTGTCTCAGTTACTCACTCTAACAATAAATATACACTGCTTATTCTACTATCTGATTATCAATCGATAAATTAATCTCAGCTTTGGCCAGTAATAGAAACACCACATGTGCACATCTGCACAAAGACATTACATTACATCTTGTACCCTTAGCATCGACGGCAAACAGTTGCTGCAGGAGTGTGCCAAAATGAACAACTGGATGACAACTATCTGTACATGCACATATGTAGGTCAGCTATTAAAACAACACTTTTGGGCCTTGCTGGATGTTCAATCTGTGACTCTTTTATGTCTGACCTGGGCAGCAGTGGGCTGGGTCCTTGTTTGTTGTTAGCCTAACTGTGGCTAACTCCTCAGTGGTGCAATACTGTTGACCTCCATGTCTTTGTGACGGTTTGGTTGAAAAGTAAACAAGAACAGGAAACGGTTAAGAACATCTACGACGTAAGATCAACTGAATCGACGTAAAATCTGAGTTTAGAACCCAGTTAGCTCGTAGGTTAGCAGCATGCTAACCATTGCCAGCACTTTTACAGCACTAAAAAGCAGCTCGTGTGTTCTATTGCTCCGCCAGCGACAGAAACTACAGCCAGGACAGCGCGACATAATGTTTCTAGACAATAAAACAGGAATACATGCTGATATGGCATGTATTAAGGTACCTTTAGAACATCCGAAAGTGTGTGTGGTGGTGCAGCATGTTCACATCCAAGCGCTACAGCTAACAACATCCGTGTCTGCGCATGCGCAACGGACTACACTTCCGGCTGCGTTCAAGAACAGTGTTAAAACAGGCTGTAGGCAGTGAAGTAAAAACGAGCTTTCTTAGTTTCAGCAATGGCTGAAAAAATAGATAATGCCCATGCAAACAGACTGCATACATTCAGTGAATATTTAACCTGTTTAAATCCCGGTTTTGTCTGTCTTATCTCTTTATCCATTTAACTTTCTGTCTGGTTTCTGGCCATTTTGGCCGGCACGGTTTATCCATGTATGTCTCGCTTCAGAAAAGGTGAATGTGTAATTCAGCATAAACAATAAAAATCACGCATTAAAAATACATTTTTATTTTGTAACATTTTTGCAAACATGAGTATGAGGCCTACAATATTGACTGTCAACACAATCAGGATATGAATGCAAGTAATTTGAACAACAATACATTCTTATATAATCTTAAAATAAAGTAAAAATAAGTAATAAGTAAAAATAAGTAAAAATGACAGGTGTGACAAAAGACATGTTTAACCTAAAAACTATAAAAGAATAAACAGCAGATCATTCTAATGAGGAGAAGTAGTTCCTAATAATCCCTTGAGTTTTCACTTTTATCATAACAGTGATTCTTATCTTCAACAGTGATTCTTGAAAGAAAAGTTGGAGACACACACATGAAACACTATTTTCTCTTCTGACTGACATAAAACACACTAAAACTAATCTAAAATCCAGCAATGTTTTGACCAAAGTTCACATTTTCTCACTTTTTCACCTGGGAAAAAAAATCACACATCAAAACATCCCTTTAAAATCTCTTTCAAGAGCTTACTTTTCAGCAACATATTCTTTGGTATGTACAAAAACAGCAGTGGCAGGAATGTCTTGAAAACATTTATAAAAAAAAATGTTTTTAAAACAAAGCAGCAACTAAAAACAAATCACTGAATCCTCTATGACTTAACCCAGCAGTAAAGTGTAGCTACGTCTACATGGACTAACGAAAAGCTCTTTGGCTCTTCGCAGACGGCCTCACCGTTTTAGCTGTCGGTTACATGGTTCAGTTCCCGTGCTTTATTCCTCAGATGCCTTTTCCGCATCCTGATTGTCCACCGAATGGCGAGTTTGGCAAAGTTAGCTACCTTGAAGAGAGCCATGAAGACCCCACAGAGGATGGCGGCAGAGCTCCAGGGATTTGCAGTCACAATCTGTGCGGATGGAGGCAAAGCTGTGACACACTCATCCGGGATAACAGGAGATCTAATGAGGAGAAAATATCTCACCAGTCGGATTTCCTGCGTGAAAGCATCTCGCCACTCAAAGACGACAAAGAAGAGCTCATTGGTCCTCTCCGATTCTGGCCTTTTGTCGTTGAATTTCACCACAGCAGACTAGAAGAACAGACATGACACAGGTAACAGTAAAGAAGAATCAACGGGCAACATATCGAGAAGTGCGCCTGTACTGGCTGGTTATAGACACCTCCTGCCGGAACTCCACAGACTCGCTGCTTTTGCCAGACGTCTGCACTAGCGACATCTTCACCCAGGTCCTGAACCCTCCTGAGAACGTCCACATGGAGTAATTCCGCTCACAGTCCCTCATGAACTCAGACTTGTTTGCGCTGCAGAGACAGAAAACACAAACAAACGCTGAGGTCGAAAAGCAAACATGTCACTATCAGGCCAGGTCAAACAGCCGACAATCGCAGTACTGGACACTTTCACTCGGATAGGAACTTTTACTCAGACTTTCTGGAAGTTCCTCCTCTTTTTACACTTACACAACATGTCCATAACACAGAGTACTTCTTAAAATGCCACATTTGGGAAGCTCCTCTGTCAGCACAACAGGTACCAAAGGCGGTGTCAATTTACACTGGCTGGTCCAACGCATAAGTAAACAACTTCCAAGATCAAATTTGTGTGTGATAAAGCAGTGTAAACACACTACGATGTGAGGACAGTGATAGAGAACCATGAAAAAGGGCCTAACAATGCTAAAATGACAGAGGCAAGTTTCGCTTATCATTCAGTCTTCTTACAACTGCTTGTTGTAGCCTTAAAACACCAATTTCAGCGTCTGTTACCGTCTCTCACCTGTCGACCAAGTCGCTAAACTTGGCAAACAGCATGTACGTGATGGCGCTGAAGTCCTCCTCCGTCTCGTTGTGACTGAACTGCATGAAGATCAGCTCCTTGTTCCTGACGTCGGCCGGCCCTTCCACCACCAGAGCTTTTTTCTAGAAGATAGAGTCGATTTTCATCCGATAAAAAAAACAATGACGTAGTGACTTATGTTTGACAGGCAAAGACGATACATACACTTTTAACTCTCATGGGAATATGGGAAGGTCACTGTAGGCAACTGCTACTATTTATACCCTTTACTTAGAAATAAATCCAATATTTGATCAGAACTGAGGTTGATAGAAAGATGAGAGCAAACGTTTTTACTGGACATTTCTGACCCAAACAGTAAATTAGGGAGTTTTTATCTAGCAGTGAATGAGGTTTAAAGTATTACACAAAAACACAACAAGACGACACATTTGTGCGTAATCTCCGGCTTTCCCCCACTGACCTCTGTCTCGTTGGTGAATGGCCCCAAGTAGGTAACCTCTACGATGTTGCACTCGTGCTCCTTAGGTTTCCCGGGGTCAACCAGCGGTGGGATGTAATCGTGGTAGTGATGCCTGCAACTCAGCAGCTTCGCTCTCCCAGGGAATAGAGCGATTCCTGCTCCAAGACAACAGAAACAAAAACAGAGAAAGTCTCATCGGGTTCATCTTTCTCCCATTCAGATAACAGAATTGCACCCTCCATTTTTATCCTTCCTTGGATATCTTCCTCCTCCTACGCACCTGGGGGCGGAAACATGTCATACTCTTTGTATGTGACGGACATGACGGGGTGGTTGAGTTTGTTCAGGACGTCAGAGATGGTCTGGTAGGCCAGGAACGCCGCCACGGCCGTGAGCAGGAGGTAGATGAAGATGAGGACGACGGTGAAGACGTTCTTCAGACATGTTTTACTGAATCTCACCGACGGACTGCTCTCCCTGAAGTCCTCCTCTGTGGAGGCGGAGGAGCACAAACGTGCAAAGCATCTCCCAATATAAGATTCATTGAAATGAAGTGTAAATAGTTCTGTAGAAGTGTAGAAATGTAGACACTACTCACCCTGGATACTGCCGTTGGCGTCCTTGGGCTCCAGCTGCTCAGTGGCATCGTCAAAATAGTCCGGAGGCTGAGTGTCACCTTCATCTTCCCGATCATCCTCATCGTCGTTGAACTACGAAGTTGAGAAGAGGACATTAACGGTTACGAAATAGAGGACAGCTATGTACAAACCATTTGACAATAGTAAAACCTGTTTTATGTCTTCTATAACTAGATTTAGAATATTGTCTATGACAGGATTAAACATAAATGGAGGATTGAAAAATAAAACTTCCTATTAGAGACATCCTGGAAAATAAATCTGATAATTCCTAGGATTAAAATTGCTCTACCTATCTACCTGTTTCTTATGAAGGTAATCAAACTAATTCATCATATGGCAGTGATAGCATTCAAAACGTTGGAAAACTACACTGAGACGCCTATTGATTCGATGACATAGCTCTCGGATTGATCGGATCTCTAACAATTTGCTAGAATGGATCAACATGTGGGTACACTCTCCCTATCACAACACAACAAAACTGTAGATTAACCTGACTTCAATCACACTGTTCACACAACATTCACCACTCATGCAGAAAAATGTAATAATAGAGGGACAACGTGAGGCTCAGACTGCTGTGATACTCCAGCAGTAGCAACATCCAACAGTGACTGGATGTTTTGCTCTGTGATACAGTTAGACCGACTGTATATAGAGCACACACACACAGTATAAACATTTACAGCGTAAGGGACATGTTTAACGATTAGTTTTCAGTTAGAAAGAAGAAAGTTCAGCCGGGAGGAAGGATCAAGTCAGCGCTTTTGTGGTGGCAGGAAGCTTCCCTGTCAGCAGCAGTCACATGAGTCACAGTTTCAGATGCACTGGCTGAGATTATAGTGAGAGGAGACACACACACACACACACACACACACACACACACACACACACACACACACACACACACACACACATACACACACACACATACACACACACACACACACACATACAAACATGGTGAGAGTACAGGAAATTGTGTATTGTGCGTCTCGTGTAGTATATCTGTGTGTGTGTGTGTGTGTGTGTGTGTGTGTGTGTGTGTGTGTGTGTGTGTGTGTGTGTGTGTGTGTGTGTGTGTGTGTGTGTGTGTGTGTGTCTCCCACCTCTCGGTAGGACCGGCTCTTCTCTGTCCGGAGCATTCCTTGTCCAGCTCCTGGGGCTCCTCAGCTCTTCCTCAGTGGAGACCTCCAGGTTCCAAGCTGCAGCTCTCAGCTCCACTCTTCATCAACACCAGACTCGTGTTTGTAGCCGCTGAAGTTGTTGTTTTTTTTCCCCCTCAAGAGTTTCCGGCTCCGCAGGGAGACTCCCTCCTACACACCACCAGTGGAGGTTTGGCCACAGCGATAAAGGCCCATCCCATGATAACCAGTTCTTTTCACTGGATCCTCCCATTCTGTTCAATGGCGCTGCGTTCAGGGACAGCTCGCAAAAGTCCTCATCCCCCACATTATCCCAGGAGATGTAGAGCTGTACTTAATGTAGATAAGAAAATGTTCGTCTTTATCCACAAGGCACTTTCAATTGTCTGGGCTGTCTATCACTCCCTGTATAAGTTATCCACACAGCAGAACTTTTTTTTACATAATGTTGAAGAAAACTTGCTTAAAGCTCATATCAGTTGTAGAACAGCGCCATCTAGAGGACACTATGTGTTACTGAATAATGACTGGTTTGTGGAGATAGATAGATGGATAGACAGATAGATAGATAGATAGATAGATAGATAGATAGATAGATAGATAGATAGATAGATAGATAGATAGATAGATAGATAGATAGATAGATAGATAGATAGATGCACTATTGTAAGAAAAGTGACGGTCGAAATGTGCTTTGTTTATGAGTATAATTCACGTGATATATATATACAATCTAGTAATTTTGATCATCGCTTTAATTCTCTGTCCTCTAAATTAAATCTTTTTTTTTTTTTATCCACCTAATACACATTCCCAAACTCTGGCCCATTTGGGTAGTTTTCAAATGTCCTACGGAATTGAACGCACCATGAACTCCACATAGCAGCCACAGGGAAGTGGATGGAGTGTGTCCATCGAGCTGTGTCAAACTGAACCCCGGCCCTGCCATGGCAACCACCCGGACATGTGTCCTCCTTGTTGTCCTCTCTGTGACTCTGGCCCAAGACGTTAAGTTGAAGTACAAAGAGTCCAGTAAACCTGTCCGGTTATTCACCGAGGAGGAGCTCAAGAGATACGACGGAAGCGACGTGAGCACAACTTTATGTTGCTGTCATAATCCAGGGAGTGTGTGTGTGTGTGTGTGTGTGTGTGTGTGTGTGTGTGTTTATGTGTTTGCGTGCGTGCGTGTGTGTGTATGTGCGTGCGTGTGCTGTGAGTCTTGTGTGTTTATGTGTGTGCGTGATGTGAGCCTTGTTTTGATGTGTGCATACATTGTGTGTGTGTGTGTGTGCACGCGCGTGTGTGTGCATAAATGCGGGACGTGCTAGGTTTTAATAAATGTGTATATGTGCAGGATGTGATACTAATGAATCTGTGTGTGTGTGTCGTGCGCGCGCGCGCGCGCTTCCTCTATCTGTGTCAGGAGGAACAACCTATTTATATGGCAGTAAAAGGAGTGGTGTTCGATGTCACCAAGGGGAAAGGTACATCAAATCAAATCCATAAAACTACTGATAAGTTGAATAAAGTTTGATTAAAGTAAAAATAATAACAGAAAAGTTAAAAATAAACACACACAAAGTGTGTCAGCAATGTGTGTGTGTGAGTGCTGGACTGAGCTGATTGTGATTTCCCTCGTTGCAGAGTTTTATGGAAAGGATGCAGCGTACAACGCCCTGGTTGGTAAGGACTCCTCTCGGGCAGTGGCCAAGATGTCCCTGGACCCAGCAGACCTGACAGCAGATACTGTGAGTGCAGCGTGAAGACACACATACACACACACACACACACACACTACACAATTAGAGGATTTGTCGTGATGAGTTGACTCCCCTGGGTCGGAGGCAGGGACACACACAACACCTGACTCCTGACAGTCTCCCAGGAAACGGCATCATGTCATCAGATGGTTTAGTGTTGTATCAGTGCAGAGTATTCATACGTGTGTGAATCCCTCTGTGTGTTTCCTTAACACTGGAGATGAAAATGAATGTATCCTAATACAGCTTCAGTAAGATGCCCTTAAATATGAAGGACCTGAAGACATTAGATATTAGATCATAATGTGTATTGTACTGAATTGAATTGAATTGAATTTGAAAATACAGGTAAATTGGGATTCTCTACTGGGGTGCATACAGCACATCATAAAAGATAGACATAAAAAAAAACAACAATAAAAGCGCAATAAAAATAGAGCCCTAGTTTGGGTGTGGGCTGTTAAAGTGTGGGTTTAATGAGGTTATATTTTTATTTTAATTAAACTTTCACACACACACACCAACACATATAGATATGTCTTTTCTCTGTATCTTCTTGTGTTACCACAGAGAGCTTTATGGTGTGTCCAGTATGTGATGCAGCTGATGAAAGTCGTTGTTTTCCATGTTTGAATGCACAGTCGGGCCTGACGAAGGAGCAGCTCAGGTCTCTGGACAGCATTTTTGAGGGAACGTACAAAGCCAAGTATCCCATCGTGGGCTACACGGCCGCCCGCATCCTCACCGAGGACGGGAGCCCCAACAAAGACTTCAAGCCAGAGGATCAGCCTCATTTTCACATCAAAGATGAGTTCTGATCTCATGCTAGCCTTCCTCTAAAGCAGCTGGTAGGAAACGGTACCCCACTTATTAGAATATTTTGTGTTTACATGAGTAGAACCAGAACCTAGTGAGCCCGAAGAACGACAAAGACTGAAACACTTGATCCGATCTACTTGAAGTTAATGTCCACCTGGTCCTTCAGAACGTGTGTGAGCCTTGATTCTGCCCAAATCATTTCAATACTTGTCACTGGATGGAGGATGACGTGAGCCTTTTTCTACTTTAACCTCAGTTCCTCCTACTGTATGTGGTCACAGAGATATGAATACATGTTTTAAAGCAAGAAGTATAACAAAGTGAAGTGAAGATGTTGATGTCAATCACCGCACACAACTCTTTTTTTGTTTTAGTAGAAACTGTGATTAAATAATAAAGAGCTAGTTTAGAAACAGCTACCATTTGTAGTGAATACAATAAAATAGAATATGCCTTTATTGATGCAACAATAAGGAAATTTCCAACAATGGCGACATTTAAAGTTCGAGAAATGAGAGGAGAAGCTGAGAGAGAAACAGAATGTGATTTATAATGTGGAATTTCTGCAGAAATAGGAGAAATGGCATATTATTTGTCCTGTTGCTGCTTAAGTTACATGTTCCTTGTAAAAACAAATGCACTGAATGCCAGTCTGATACCTGGATGTTTACATGGTCAGAATCAGTCCGTCTGTTTTTCCCTTTTGCATCTTTCATTAAAGAAGGCGAAACGTCTCTCGTTTGTTTTTGTCCTCTGCTTTGGAGACGTTATCTCGCTGCGAGCCCTCTTTACGACGGCCTGTGGCTCGCTGGTGTCTCCCCTCCGATCTGTGCAACATAAATAGTACGTCCGAGCCTTTATAGCCTCGCGCTCCGGGGAGCAAAGGTCGCGGGCGCTTGCGAGGTGCGACCTGGGCCTGACAGGTGACTGTCTCTGGGTGGAGCCGGCTCTGCGGCTCGTCCCGTGTGGGCGCTGGAGGGAAACGCTGAATGATCTACAGCCCCGGTTCAAAGGACAGCCCAGCCCTGCCCTTGAGCGTGCGGGCGAGAGTGGAGCCTCGCTCTTTATCAGGTGGAGGACCTGCAGCCAGTCGGCCACTGCAGCCTGGGAAACACCTGAGTCGTTCTGTGGGAGCTCTGACACCAGCCCGAGCCAAGATGCCCAAATCGGTAAGGAGGCTCCGAGTCGGATTAGAAAAGAAAGGAAGGGAAAGACAATGAGTATTTACCTTTATGTCTAAGGCTTGTTCATGCTTTAGTAACACATGGGATTTGTTTTGTTTATTTGTGTTTGCCTAAGAGTTGGGTGGAGAGCAGCTCCAATGTAACTTGTCCTGAAATTAACATTATGAGATGAACTGACACCTTGAATAAAGTTGATTTGATCTGAGATCAATTCGATTCTCAAAGAAAACACGAAAAATCAACTCTGATAAACGCGAGAGCCAACTGTGTGGACTTTGAGAGTTTTTTAGTCGCATCTCATCTCTAGGCTCTGGCTTGTCGGTTCTTTCCGAGAGTCTCCTCTCCTTCTTGGGATTTACTCATTAACCGAGTGTAGAGTTTGACCTGTGCTGCTCACATTCCTGCCAGAAAACGAAACGCTGCTAAAACGCTTCTTTATGGCGCTACTGATCTCCATTACTGCTGCTGACCGTGGCAGCCATTCGACGCTGACTTTTTCTGATTTCTGATTTATTTATTTATTTTCTGAATGAACCCACACACGCATGATTTCATGAGATTTCTCATGCACAACAAATGGAGCCTTTCTCTTTTTGCATGTTTCCCTTCAGGTAAAGTCCTGAATGCCCTCAGTGCAGGTGACTCAAGTGTTCAGCATCAGGGAAGCTGATAAGAAAAGGCTGCCTGCGCATTATGACGGCACCTCTGGTTTTATATTGACTCTCCAAGGAGAGAGCTTCTCTCAGGAGGTCACTCTCAGACATACACGCACGTCTAACCGAGCTCAGGGACGGTGTAAAACTCAGCTTTACACCAATTTTAAATAAGTTTCAGTCCAGGTTGCAGGTTTTCTCCACTATGCAGAGATACCTGGGGTCAGTTTGGAGGATATGGAAGAGCACATGTAAAATAAATACCGTCTCTTACATCCTGATGGATCATAATGGATATTACGAGTTCCACCTACGTCGACGTTTCCTATGGCCTGCGTTGGTGCAGAGGGGAATGGGCGGTGGAGAAACCGTGGTTTCATAAACGGATGTTCCAGCTTGAGTTGCCCATGGTTTCAGCGGGTTTATCTTTATGACACCTGGGGTGTGCTGCAGTGTAACTTCATAAAACGGTTGTGTAACTCGTACAAGGTTGGCGGTCGAGGTGGTGGTGGTTGGGGGGGGGGGGGGGGGGGGGGGGTCACGCAGTTGTCGTAACAGTTTGGAGAAAACCAAAAAAAAAGAATAGAGAATGTGTTATTTTTTTCTTCTGGGAAATTTGGTCTACAAATAGGTAGGAGTTGGGCTGAAGTGCCGGTGAGACGTCTCTCGTTGTGATAGAGGTCAGGTCTGACTAAACGGTCATAAACTCCCAGGGAAACTTGGCATGCAGTGAGTATTTTGATATTTTAATCTGCGTGTGTGCAACCTTGTGGCAGCTCGCAAGGGTAGTCCAAAGTCTAATGAGATAGTGAGCAATTATGGTTTATGAACAATCTGCTTCATAGCCCCGCATCATGTCTTTCACCATAGAGAAAAAGCTTCATGTTTCATAAAAGTGACCGCACCGAACCCTGTGTTTCTACAAGATGAATTACTTAAGGTGAACAACATCAAGACTTGACTGAAAGTAGAGCTTTAGATGCATCTAAACATCAAATCTCGAGGCTGAATGTTGTTTTTTTATTTTTTTTGGATTGCAGATCAATGTACGCGTCACCACCATGGACGCGGAGCTGGAGTTCTCCTTCCACCCCACAACCACAGGGAGGCAGCTCTTTGACCAGGTCTGGTGTGTGTGTGTGTGTATGTGTGTGTGTGTGTGTGTGTGTGTGTGTGTGTGTGTGTGTGTGTGTGTGTGTGTGTGTGTGTGTGTGTTTAACCACTCTCAGATTTATGGGAACTCGAATATCAGTGACTTCACACAGTGTAGCTGCTGCTGATAAAGTTCTGCGTCCGTGTTTGAACAAAACCGACAAAGTGCCCGAGTCGGTGCGCAGGATGACGTGTGAGCGGATCTGATGCTGCAGCTGGAGACGTAATCAGGTCCTTCAGTGCAGCAGAAACCAAGTCAAATATAAAGCTTATGTGAAATAAGACAAATACATGTTATGCTGATAAATAGCCCCTAATATTGCTGTAGTTACAACGTCATGGTCAGTGGGGTCACACACACACACTTGTGCCACTCCTGGAAGGTTTACGCATCGATGCACTTCAGTCAGGAGTCAATTATCCTGAGAGGTGACATCTCCACACGATTCTGTATTAACTCGGAGCTCATCAAATAATCGGCCAAACCTTTGACCCTGGTGGGCAGTCAGCTCCAGGATACAGGGGCTACGAGGATCTGAAGTGGATCCGGGCTGCCGCTTAGAGGCTGACGCAATCTGCAGTGTGAAGTGATGTCTTTGTGAGGTTGTTCCTCCAGGATCTGCTCTGTCTAATTCCTCTCTCTCTCTCTCTCTCTCTCTCTCTGTGTGTGTGTGTGTATCTCTCTCTCTCTCTCAGGTTGCCAGGACCATTGGCCTGCGTGAGATTTGGTACTTTGGGCTGCAGTTTGTCGACATCAAGGGAGTCCTCACATGGGTGATCCCCGAGAAGAAGGTAAATCTGTCCTCTCACCGTGTCTGTGTGTGTGCACGTGTGTGTGCACGTGTGTGTGTCTGTGTGTGTGTGTGTGATGGGAATCTTTCCGTTGGGGTTTGCTCTGCTGCTCAAATGTGATGTGAAGTCAAGTGAGTTGTTCTGCTCTATCTTATCAGCTGATCTACCGTACTAAACTCCACCTTCAAGACTCATCTTCTCTGTATCGCACTCATATGTTGATACATGTCGTATCGTTAACTCAGTTCTGCTTTGCTTCTTTCTGCTTGTAGTTTCGAATGTGAATAGTTCCCAAAAATTGAGAGTTTTCCAGTCTGCAATTATTTGCCGACTGACATTAAAAAAACACTCAGCTCATAGGTCAGCAGCAACATGTGACATCTACGTGTTTGCTGCTGCCATCAGCCTGCTGTAGCTTGTAGTGTATGGCTATTGTGAGTATAAACATACTCAAGATCAGCCTTATAACGTATGTATGTAATCCTGTGTGCGTTTCTTTGTCTTTTCATCCTCAACAAATATATATGTGGACATGAATGAACTGGAGTTATCCCCCCGGTAATACACTGCAAGAAATGGGTGTCTAAAAACAGGTTAAAAACACAAAATCTGAGGAAAAATAATCAAAGAATTTGCAGTGTACTGCTCTGAATCTGTTCACCAACATGTATTCTGTTTAAACCTCCTCACATCTGCACTTCCTCCACTAACTGCATGTTGTTTTACGGCGTCTGTTATCATTGTTGTATCATCGTTTATTTTGTTTTTCTCTGATGGCCTCAGGTGATGACCCAGGGTGTGAAGAAGGACGCCCTGCTGCAGTTCAAGCTCCGGGTCAAGTTCTACCCGGACGACGTGACCGAGGAGCTCATCCAGGACGTCACCCGGAGGCTCTTCTTCCTCCAGGTGAAGGAGGACATCGTCTCGGGCAACATCTACTGCCCGCCGGAGACGGCCGTGCTGCTCGCCTCGTACGCCATCCAGGCCAAGTACGGAGACTACAACAAGGCGGAGAACAGCCCTGGATATCTGGCCAAAGAGCGCATGCTGCCCAAGAGGTGAGAGAGAGGTTCTGACGCTGGGAAATGAAGGAAACGGGCGGCATGTGTCGGGTCCGGCCGTGCGGCCGCACACAGACTGTTTACGTCTCATGCCTGTGGGTTGCTGACCAGTCGTGTCTCCTCTCAGAGTGCTGGAGCAACACAAACTGTCCAACGATCAGTGGGAGGAGAGGATCCAGGTCTGGCACGAGGAGCACAGATCGATGACCAAGTAAGTGGAGCCATCCCCTCTCTCCGGTCTCTCTGGAGCTCTGCCAGGTTGGTTCGTTTTTACCACGAGACCTTTTAAAAAAGAGGAATTGACCCATGACCACGCAATAAAACACTCTGGAGTTTGTATGTGGACTCGCTGTTACAGACTCATTTGCTGCAGATAAGCATCGATGTGACCTCGTCACTAAGGTCAAACTGCAGTTTCTACTTTTGCCCTCTTGCAATGCTGTTGCTCCTCACAATACTTCCACTCGCATGCTCTTGCTTTCTTAATGCAGAATTTATATCTCTTGTGTCTCCTTTTGTGCACAAACTGCACAGAAATAGCATTCACATTGCCATTAAAATGTTTTTTTCTGGAGCTTTTGGAGTGAAATATTAATTGAGTAGTTTATTTTTTTAACATTAAATCAATTATATATCCTCAGTTGTTTTAAATGGGCTTTATAAATAAAGGTTGAGTTGAGCTGATTTGATTCCAAAGCTTTAACCAAAGTCTGTCTCGAATCTCATCCAATCTAATCAAGTTGCTGAGGTCACCCACACCCTGGAAGAGTTCGCCTTTACTTCCTGGCTCCGTTCATTGAGGGAAATGATCTCATCATCTCGTCCATGTTTTTGCTTGTCTGTTTCCCCCAAACAGGGACGATGCCATACTCGAGTACCTGAAGATCGCTCAGGACCTGGAGATGTACGGCATCCACTACATTGAGATCAAGAACAAGAAGGGCTCAGACCTGTTGCTGGGAATCAACACGAACGGGCTGAACATCTACGAGACGCAGGACAAGTGAGTCACAGAATCAGAACCGGAGATGACATCAGTCTCAGTTTTTTGTGATTTGTTCTGAAGTGGAAACCTTCACACCTGCTGTTTCTTCTGCCCTCCAGGCTCACTCCAAAGATTGGATTCCCTTGGAGTGAAATTAAAAGCATTTCTGTTACTGATAAGAAATTCACCATCAAGCCCTTGGACAAGAGAGCCACTGTGAGTATCCTGTGAACTTCAAAAGTCTGTGTGTCTGTGTGACACAGACCATGATGCTCTCCTACTGAGGATGTAGTTTAAAGATGGAAGTCTGCAAAAACTGAATGAATTGAATATTAAGGTACAGACGCAGAACAATAGGAGACAGAAGACGTCCCTGTGTGTGTGAGGCCATTGGTTGATTAAAGGGGAAAATATTCAGCGTATTTTTTACTTTTGAGGCATTAAAATTCATCCAAAGTTGACATGATAGATAGATTCAATTTCAACTTGATGCATTTTCATAATAAAAGTTCATCTTTTCAGAACTATGCGAAATGTGAAAATTATTCCAAAAAGTTTTTCTTCCTTGCAACTTATCACTGACATAAACATGAAACCTGAGAAGAAAGAAAAAGCGATTCTGTGGCTAATTTTCTGTTGAGGTTCCAGGGTGTTGAGGTGTTTTCCTTTCTCTTGCCAAGGACTTCGTACTATACGCCGCGCGGCTGCGAATCAACAAGTCCGTCATGCAGCTGTGCACGGGCAACCATGAGCAGTACATACGGCGCCACAAACCCGACAGCATCGAGGTCCAGCAGATGAAGGCTCAGGCCAAGGCCGAGCGGCTGCAGAAGAAGATGGAAAGGTACCGTGGCAGAGAAGTTGTGGAAAAGCCTCACAGGTGGAATGCGGGCTCCGGTGGAAACACAGCTGTGTGTGTTCTGCAGGGATCAGCTGGATGTGGAGAAGAGGAGGAGGGAGGCCATCGAGAAGGAGAAGGAGAGCGTGGAGAGGGAGAAGCGCGAGCTCGTGATGAAGCTCTACGAGTACGAAGAGACCACCAAGAAAGCGGAGAGGGGTGAGATGCGTGAATGTTTTCTGACGAGAATAGAGACCAGTTGGAGTTAGGAAAAATGCTTTTATTGACAAATATGAGCTCCCAGTACTTAAACCGTGCGGGGGTCAGGAGCGATCAGGACCGTGAAGCATGTGATCGTGGATGCACCAGAAATGGACTGAAGAACGTATTCAGCAGAGAAAACCGATGTGGTCGAATACTATCAGCAGCTCCAGGTTTCTTACTCAAAAGAGTCATAAAAGAAGCAGTTTTAATGATGGCAAATAGAGTCGTCTTCATTGTTAAACAACCACCAGAGTCGCTCAGAGCTGTGAAATTTGAGATGTTTTATTGTTTAATTTGGAGCAAAAAGTTGAATCACCCTGGTCTAGTGTTATTAGCAGGCTTAAAAGGAGAAGTACCTGGACATAAATAGGAAACGGACCTCAGATGGTTGAACGAGGAAAGAGAAGTAATGTCAGCTCTGTGACGTGCACTTATTTACTGTTTACATTCACTGACATATTTATACATCTGGTATCTTTGTGACTCCCTTTTATTAAGATGGATAGATGGATTAGATTAGGAAGATGGTGATAGGAATCAAGTCGCTACGTCTCCGGCTCGTCCAACACATGACGGACTTTGTCCCGCAGAGCTCCAGGAGCAGCTGGACCGGGCCATGAGGCTGGAGGAGGAGAGGAGGAGGGTGGAGCAGGAGGCGGCCCGGCTGGAGGCGGAGAGGATGGAGGCCATCATCGCCAAGGAGGAGCTGGCCAGGCAGGCCGAGGACCAGCTGAAGAGCCAGGAGCAGCTGGTGAGTACACGCCGCAAGAGCCGCTCCGCTCCTTCACGTGAGAAAGTCGTGATGGCGCAGAAGCAAACAGACAAACACGCCATAAAGCCTTTTTTAATCGCAGCTGGAGTCGGTGCATCATCGTACGGGGGATTTCTCGTAAAGCCTGGGAAAATCTGCCGAGACGCTTTCCCACTTTTCTCACATGTCCTCAGAAAACCACCCGTCATGTTGCCGAGCTTAATCAGCATAAACGCTGCAGTGATGTCAGAGTTTGCAGTTTTACAATCAGCGTGACAATACTATGGACCACTTCTGCACAGATCTGGCACCCTTTAATGCATACTGGGCAACCACATTCACAGTAGGTTTTACTCTTGGCTGTCTGAACGATGACGAGACTTCATGTTAATTGCTAAATAACATAACACAAACAACAGCTATGGAGCGTGTACACACCTTGCATGTTGGAGCCAGAGTCAGAGGAGGAACCAAAGACTGAGGAAGAACCAGGAGCAGAGATGCTGACATTTCAGCAGAAACTTCACCAAACACCCGCAAACTTCACAGTGATTCCATAGATTATTTGCGTTCCCTGAATAGAGTCGTTTCCAGGATGGGGGGGAGGGATACGGCCATATTTTTACGTCCCCTTCAGATTTACACTGTTTGCTGCAAGATAAATGAAGCACAATCATGATTTAGACCGCGTTAAAATGTTAAGCGTTTGAGCTTTGATCTGCTTTAGCGTTCTTGACCGCTCATGCCTAAAATGACACCACGTCCTGATAATCCCGGTGGCAGAGGTAAAAGAGGTGTCTATTCCTGGGCTATGTGACGACACGGTCTGTGCTCTGCCCACCCCCACCCCCGCAGGCTGCAGAGTTGGCCGAGTACGGCATGAAGATCACCCTCCTGGAGGAAGCCAAGAGGCTCCAGGAAGAGGAGGCTGAGTCATGGCAGATGAAGGTGAGACGGTCCAAACAGCATCAGGGGGCCTCGGGTCGAAGGGACGACCCGGGAGACGTCACCACTGGGGATGGTCCCAACAACCCTAACCCCCCCGGGAGAGTTAACCCTGACCCTATACGTTATACATCAGTATCATTTTCACAGTCTTCAGTGACCAAATAGCAGAGACACTGTCTAAGAATAACAGTGAAAATAATTAGAATAATAACAACCTGTAGTAAAGTTGAGAGCGGAAAATGTTAATAAATAAAAATTGTAAATAATAATACATTTATAAAAACTGTACATTTCAGATTGATTCTATTATGATATTATTGTTATTGTTTCCTGTCCTCAGTATTTATTAATACTGTGTAGTATTGTTTTTCTTTTAACCTACATATCATTGTTGTTACATGATTTTGCTTAACTTTACTTATTTTGTATTATTTACCTTAGGGGGGATGAATGGAGCTTATTTTATCTTATCATCTTATTATCCCATTCCTTTTTTATATCATCTTCAAATGTCATTTGTATGTGTTTCATCACTTACATCATTGCAAAAAACTATAAGACAGGATCAGACTGGCCGACACTGAATTTCACCCATGTCGGTGTAAAAATACTAAGCAAGGAGCAACACATTTCTTTGACAACAACATATCAATCTTTAATACTAAGAAACCGATAAATAAAGATATAATAAATGGTTTTAGATGGTTTTAGGTCTGTCATTTTCAAATGTATCTAAAGGGAAAGTCCCTGAAAAAACCTGCAATGCAAAATTATATTTATATATCTCCTACATTTTTTGCACAGCCATGTGTCTCTAGACTATTACATATCTCATATTTGTTCTTCATAAAGACCTTTCTCTTAGACGCGACTGATCAGGGTTTTAATTGTGGTCCCAGGCGAAGGAAGTGGAGGAGAGTCTGCTGAGAACCAAGGTGGAGCTGCAGACGGTGAGGACGACCAGCATCGAGGCGCCCGCTCCTCCCGCCGCCGCCTCCTCCTCCTCCTCCTCGGACAGCGAGAGCGACCACGAGAACAGCGAGGAGAACAGCACCTACAGCGCCGAGCTGTCGCAGGGCCTGAGCAACCACAGGGAGGAAGAGGAGCGCATCACCGAGGCCGAGAAGAACGAGCGCCTGCGCAAACAGCTGCTGGTGAGTTCAGGCTCCGGGGTCCCATTAAATAAGTGTCAATCATCTTCCTTTTAGAGGCTTTTATGAGCCAGGTTAACAGACTATCCTTGCAGACCTTGCCTGTAATCCTATTTAATATAATAATTTGTGTTTTTCTGCTAAAATATCATTCGTTTATTAGGATTTCATCCTCTCCTTTCTCATTTGTAAAATCATAATCAGTCTGTAAATGTTTTTCACATCAAACAGTCAGATTGTATCCTACTTCGCTGTAATCATGTGCACTTGAAGTTTCCAGGTGGCACAAGAGTGTGTTTATCACAGCCAAAGCTATGTTAAACACGGATTTTACATGAGTTCAAAGGTATAGCGTAATAGTTGACACAGGCGATCTCAAAAGAGATCCAAGTAAAAGAAGACACAGTTTTCTTCCATGCAAATGTTCAATATTTGGTAGTAATTGTTCCATAATGATGTGTTTTTCATGTCAGTGCAAATATGTGTGATGTTTGACCGTTCTCACTCAAGTGTGATCAAAGGGAGCGAGACTCCCTTTGGGGGATTTTGCTTATTTTGACCGTGCAAAAAGAAGAAGTTTATCATCATGTCGTTCCTCCGCCAGACAGAAAAGCTTGTCGAGCAGATACAGTGTAAACAGCCGCGGGGGGTTAAGTCAACCCTGCTTCCCTTTGCTCCTCAGGCGCTGAGCTCGGAGCTGGAGGTCTCCCGGCTGGAGACCAAGCTGACCGAGAACGACCTGCTCCACGCCGGGAACGTCCGCGCCGGCCGGGACAAGTACAAGACCCTGCGTCAGATCCGCCAGGGCCAGACCAAGCAGAGGATCGACGAGTTCGAGGCCTTGTAGACGAGCCCAGAGACCTGAACATCTCTCCCAGATACCTCACGAAGGCGAAGGCCTTGTCTCGCAACGTTCTTCGCCCAAAGCGTGACCCAGAAAAGCAAAGGGCGGATCTGTGTACAAGTTTTATTTCATTGCCTTTAACTCTTGCTCGTTCTGTTTCTTCTCCCCCTCCTGCGCTCAGACGTCTCCATCCTAACCTTAAAACACAGAAAACGCATAGACACAATTGAAACAAGTTCATGCAAACGTCACTGTGGTTTTGTCTCCGTACCAAACTGAAAGTGGCCGAATTTACATGTATTTAATGTCCCGCACACGCTATTATGGCCTTGTAGAACTAAAACGAACCACATTTATACGACTAAATCATATATTGATTATTTCCTCCATTAATCGTCTATCAAATGTGTTCTAAAATATGTTCAGACTCCAACACCGTGTCTTTATGCGGCTGCTCATTGTCCACGGGCTGAAAACAGAAGCAATAAATTTCTGACATGAAAGGAAACTTTGTCGGCAAATCCTCACATTTGTTTGGCACTTCTGCTTGAAAAATGACCCAAAACGACACATTTGTAATCAAAGCCGCCACCGATGAATCTTTCTGTTGATCGACTAGTTGATTAGTGTCACTGAATGAATGTGTTTTTGTGATTTCACTGTCAGTCCTCACATCAGCGATGAAAGACGAATGTTCGTAGATATTTCTGATGGAATTTATGCTTTTACAAAGCTCGGCACGTATTTAAATATCTCCTGCTTCGGGTGTCGCCATTCTGAGTTTGAAGGATTTTATCTTTCTGTTTGTGTTGTTATTTATAAAATCTAAACCTGATCTACTGTTAAGGGACACGTGTAGGCTTTAGCAGCTTGTGGTAGTGAGGTTGCAGACTGCAACCACCTGAGGTCCCCTGCTTTATTTAAGACAAAATTACGGTGGCCTGTAGGTAACATAATAAAGCATAGGTGCTTTTGAGGCATACCTGATTTGTATGCTTTGAATTGTTGGGTGAAAAGACAATAATTGAACCTGATTAAAAATGGAAAGAATTAAAGCTGAGCCGAGGTTTCGACTTCTCCTATTTACCCATAATGCACCTCCAGTTTTGCAGGTTTGAGGAGGAAATGTCAGATTTCTAGTTCATCTCCGTCAAACATTATCGCTCAGAGAACAGTAAAGGGTTTGATTTGGTCTATATATTTGGTCGGACTTTTGTTTCCCCTAACCTTTGTACTTTAAAGCTCCTTTATCTGATCCTTTAAGTCAATGTTAACAGGCAGGAGATCAAATAAAGATGGTGATCACTCTGGATATGAAACTTTATGATCACTCATAACCATTATCCTCCCTCCAGACTCAAGATCAATAAAACTGTGCAACACTATTCAGTTGTTTCTCATAATTAAAACAAAATCACTCCTTTTTTTTTCTCGCTCTCCATGCGACTAAACTGAAGACTCCCTGTCCGCCTCCAAGAGGATGTGGGTTTCCAATATTTACCCACCCCAAATGGATGGTTATCAGCAGGTTGCTAGACAACTTGTGAAGCCAGTAGAGCAGGTCTGTTTAAACAGCCTGTGGGTAAACATCTCATCTGTGAATGAACACATGAATCAGGCGGCGGGGGATATTTGACAACGTTACGGGAGTCCTCGTTAGAGGCCGAAGCACCTGAGCTGAAGAGGGGGAAAAGACAAACTGTTTAATCTGGCCCCAGGGAGGAACACACTGTGCGTGTGAATGTGTGTGTGTGTATGTATATGTGAAGGTGCTTGTCTTGGTCTAACCCCTCCCCCCACCCAAAAAAACCATCCAGGAAACAAAATATGTTGTATCATCCAGAATGACCTATATAATGTGTGTATATTGTGCTGTGCCTGTGTGTGTGTGTGTGTGTGTGTGTGTGTGTGTGTGTGTGTGTGTGTGTGTGTGTGTGTGTGTGTGTGTGTGTGTTCAATGCAGAGAGGGCTACTTAAAAAATGTGTTGCACTACAGATTACAGAATGCACGCTTGTAATCTGTAACATATTCCAATTACTCAAAGTGAGTACTCTGAATACTCAGGATTACTCAAACGTGGCCTTACAAATATTTTCAGAATCATGCGTATCTGCAAGCTGTGATCACTATTTGGGAATTATTTCACAATAGCTTTTCTGCTATTTCTGGCCTGGTGGCAGATTTTCATGCTGTTTTGGAACTCAGTGTTCCTGCTGCGTTTCTTTGCCAGCGCATCCCAGTGAAAAGAAATTCTTATTTTTAGGAGAATAGAGTCATAAAATTGGGTGAAATCAAAACTTTGAAAACTCTCGTGACTTTCAATTTTGCAATTCCTGAATCCTTCTCGATCTCATTTTGTGAGACTGGGCCAATCAACCTGGAAGGTTCTGTTTTTTCCAGAGTGAATAATAATAATGTATAAAAGATAAATGCCTTCATCTAATCCATTAATGTAAACAATGTAAAGATTAAATTCTAATTACCTTGCAGTCAACTGGAATGCAGACTCCCACATGCTCTATTCTGAAAACAATGTGTGTCCAGTGCATTTATTCCATCACTCCACAATGCAGGGTGTGATAGATAGATAGATAGATAGATAGATAGATAGATAGATAGATAGATAGATAGATAGATAGATAGATAGATAGATAGATAGATAGATAGATAGATAGATAGATAGATAGATAGATAGATAGATATTAAATGTGTTTGTGGCATGTCAAAGAGACAGTGTGTGTGTATGTGTGTGTGTGTGTGTGTGTGTGTGTGTGTGTGTGTGTGTGTGTGTGTGTGTGTGTGTGTGCCTAGGCGCGCGTGTGGGTGCGCGCTCGCGCTCCACATAGGTAAGGTTGTCGCAGCTACTACTCCCAGTCTCCGCCCTCTGACAGTCTGTGGGATTGCCCTGTGTTTCTTTTCTTTTCTTTTCTGTTCTTTTTTCTGCAGAATCTAAATATAAGTCGGTGACAAACAGTCCAGATACAGTATCAGCCCAACTGTGCTGTGGGGGTGGTGCTGAGAGAGCAGCTCCTCTCCCTCCTCTCCTCTCCTCTCCCTCCCTCACTCCCTCCTTCACTCCCCTCTGTCTGTAGGATCCGGACTCCGGCAGGAGAAGGTCGCACACAGTCTCCTTTCCCACACCTGAACCCCCTGGGCACCTGTCTGTCTGTCTCCATCCACCCATTCATCCATCATCCATCCAACCATTCGTCCATCCACTCACCCCTGCAACATCCTCCTGCCATGAAGAGACAGAACGCGCGGACCCTCGCCCTGATCCTCAGCATCCTCACCTACCTGGTGGTGGGAGCGGCTGTGTTCGAGACGCTGGAGTCCAAGCAGGAGAAGGGTCAGAAGAGGCGCCTGGACGCCAGGAAGTACGAACTGATGCGCAAATACAACCTGACCAAAGAGAACTTCGAGGAGCTGGAGCACGTCGTCCTGCAGCTCAAGCCGCACAAGGCGGGGGTGCAGTGGAAGTTCGCAGGCTCCTTCTACTTCGCCATCACTGTGATTACGACCATAGGTGAGTGGGAGTCCTCCTCCAGGTGTGCAGGCAGTGTCAGGTCACATGTGGACCTAACTGCTTTAGTATGAAGTTTTCTTTTTTTTTTTTCTTTGGTTAAATTCCTAAATTAAGATGGGTGTCGTGCGCATTTTACGCGCTTTTCACTCTTTGTTTTTTTGATTGAACTTTGGCTGTGTTCGTGTACATTGCATAAATCTTGGCAAGGTCGAGTGTTTTTATTGTCATTATCTTGTCATTTCAAGCTCTAAAAATACACTGTAAACAAACGATGCACCCCGTTTGTTGTGCGCAAAAAAGGCGCAATTGAACCCCATTGAAACTGCCCTTTTTACTCCCATCGCAACCAAAGCAGAATACGTGCCTTTTATAATATCGGGGTGTCACTCCTGGCTTTTTGCCTTGGAACTGATCATTTTTACTACACTCCACGACATCCGCAACGTCACTTTAACCATATTTGGCAGATGGAGGAAAAAAACATCCTGAGTGTCCGCATTTGACACTCTATAGAAAACTAATAATAGATGCTGTTGCTCCTAATCATTGATATATCCCAGACTGTAATAATTCAACACAAAAAGTATACTGAAAATGATTAAGTTCTTATGTGTTTTTTTAATCAAAAACATGATGACATCATGACAAGAACGCGGCATTTAAAGGGTTAAAACCTCAAAAGCGGCATGCTTGTTTGATGTCAATAGTTTACGCAGACGTGGGCGAAAAAAATAGCTCAATGAAAGCAGAATATCATTTTAATTCACAATAATTTTCATAACAACCTTATGAAAGGTCAACATCCTGAGTGTAACAAATATTAGAACATCTCCTGAGGGTTAAAATATCATGTTGTCACATTCTGTCCTAAAATCTGGTTCCTGCTGCTCAAAATGGAGAATGAAAAGAGATCAGATCCTGTGGAGAGGACGCAGCGAGTGTCTGCTTACCTGGAACACCTGGTGCTGAGCTCTCTGGATTAAAATCAAAAGGCAGGTGCATAATTGGGAGTCACTCCCAAGTTCCAACACCCCCTGAAAGCCTGTCTACAACCCCCACACACACCTGCACACCTGGGAGAGGGGGAGTGTTTCCAAACAAGTCCGCATTTTGCATGTCTTAATGTTCCTTTTAGTATTCAGTACTAATTCAGTATTCCACTGACACAAACCAAATGTTTTTTTAGCTTCTTGTGGGATTAAGAATGAAAAGAGAGCACTTTATGTCAGACTATGGGTTTATTTACCTGTAAAACCAGGGGCCGAGCTCTGTTTTGGAGTGACAGCTGTGTATGGGTCACTTCTAGTTCCAGGACGCCCGCCTAAAACCTACTTACTAAAGCAGTTCATACAAAAAATACCCCCAATCTGACTTGACAATGTGCCCCTTAAATGGGGCGTTTGACCCAGAGCCGGGATCTTATGGGGGTGCAGGAACTACAGGTGTGGCCTCAACACACAACACTCGCTTTTAGAGTTTAATCCACAGACCTCAGCATCACGTTATTCAGGTAAAAAGACACCTGGTCTGTCCTAAAATGCTCTGTTTTTATACACAGTTTTCAGTACCAGGAACCAAATTTAAAGAATGTTCTATCGCACAGTCAAAATTTTACCAAATAAGTAATTAATACAGATGAATCAGTCTGATTTGACAGAGATCGGCACATGGTAATCCAGGTAGACAGACACTTGGGTCTGAAAGTGCTTCCATCTCTCGGTACTTCCTAAGTCACACATCAGCTTGTGATTCAAATAATAAATTTAAGCAAAAATCTCCTGACAAAAGCAGTTAATGCAAAATGTTGTACTTTTGGAAAACTTTATTTATCCCCATTGGGCAGTTAAGGAGATTAAGGAAGTACCAAATTTATAGCCCTTACAGACTAACTTCCCCTCTGTAAGAACCACTACAGCTTTTGTAGAAATTATATATTGCTAGAAAAGAACTAACAAACAGAAATGTTCAGTGCATGTGAACCAACTCCAGAGGAACTTTTATATTCTGTAATTTTCTTGTGTTTTTTTTCTGGGGGAGAAAAAAACAAACAGTATTTTTAATGGATGTTTTCCCATCCACAGCTTTCAAAGGGTGTTTGTTTGAGGATTTTAGAAAATATGTTCACCACAGTGGTTGGTGTTGCAGGTGTCTAAAAGATCAGAAATTCCTCAACAGTCTGAAGTTAAGTATAAAGTATATATATACGTACACACACACACACACATATATATATAGACACACCCATGTATCGGTGGGGTTTTCATTGTAAGGGGTTGTAGGTGTGGATCTCGATTAAGCACCAACTGTCTTTGCTACTGGGTTTGTGGTCAATCTGCTGTTTCTCCAGGTGATTAGATGCACTTGTGCATCCTTGTGCTCTCTTTTTATTCTCAGTTTTGTGCTCCGGGAACCAAATTTAAATAATATTCCTTTTGCTTGAAGGCAGCATATCATTACCGACTGTGTGATTAATTAAATAGTGAATCGTGCCAAAAAAGCTTTTTTTACCGAAGCCTTCCAAAATGCGCTGCGAAATTCCCTTGTCGATAGCACCAAACACTAGCTGACTTGTGTCCTCTCTGCGTGACCAACGTTTTGATTGTATTTTCTTCATATAAAGTTGTATGTTGCCTGTGAAGATCTCCTCTCTTCACTTGCATTCACGAAACACAACTTTTATTCTTCCCTCTCCTTCTGTTATCTCCTCTCTTCTACTTATACTACAGCTCTGAGTAGTAGTAAGAATGTAAGAATGTAGAGCAGTATTTCTTGTTACACTAGGTCTATACTGCGATATAGCTTGTGCGTTTTCTTCCCTCACATTGGATAAAATTGCTGGCTCAATGACGAAATGATGGAGCTGTTTAATGTTTTCAAACCAAACAACTTCTTCGTCATATTGTTGTGTCGCACTAAATTTCCAAAAGATGTAAAAATCTTTTAATGGATGTTTTTTTTCCACCTGGAGTTTAAGAAGAGTGTCTGTGTGCATTCTGTGAAACGTGTTCACCTCAGGGGTTGGTGTTGTGGGTGTTAAAAAGATCAGGAGGGAGAAAAAAAAGATCAGGAGGAGTTGAGAGTAGAGAGGGAAATCTGATGTCCAGCATAGAGACAAAACGAAGCTTCTCCAAAAACATCACATTTTATTGTCACCATCTGTTTCTTTACGCAATCACGTTCCAGGGATTGATTGAAATTGATCCATTCACTCTGTCTGTGTACGTTATTGTTGTTGCGTGGTCTGTGTTCATTTTCCGGAAGCTTTGGTTGTTTGTAAAGGCTGTTTACTCTGTGTCGAGGAAAGATTAAATTGTTCACAAGTGTAAATAGATATTATACTCCTAATTTCACAACAGGTTTTTCAGCTATTTCTGATTTTGTGCCAGAAAGAGTTATTTTATTTTCCAGCGAATTATAAATTGGGCAAAATCCAAATTTTATTCTTCAGTGTTGCCTTTTTTTTTTGCTGAGAAACAGTACCAAAACAAAACCGAGCTTTAAAAAGCTACATACCAGGTGTCGTTACAATTTTAAAATGGAAACATGTCCTCACATTTACTGAATCAACAGGCGTTTCCTGCACGGGCCGCACTCACTTCAGGGGTAATTTAGGTGAAAAGAAAGTGACGCCTTTTCGGATTTATTTCCAGCGCTTACAGCGTCTCGGCTCACAGCGGCGTGGGTGTTATTAATAAATAGCTGTTAACCCATGACACCGGAGTCCAGCCTGCTTCCTGTGGCGTTCCTAGACAGCGTCGATGGATGTCAGTGTCTGTGGTGTCACGCTGCGATGTCTTCTCGCCCAGGTTACGGCCACGCGGCTCCCAGCACCGACTCAGGGAAAGTGTTCTGCATGTTCTACGCCCTCCTGGGGATCCCGCTCACCCTGGTCATGTTCCAGAGCCTCGGCGAGCGGATCAACACGTTCGTCAGGTACCTGCTGCACCAAGCCAAGAAGTGCCTGGGAATGCGTCAGACCGACGTCTCCATGGCGAACATGGTGACCGTTGGCTTCTTCTCCTGCATGAGCACCCTGTGCGTGGGGGCCGTGGCGTTCTCCCACTGCGAGGGATGGAGCTTCCTCCACGCCTTTTACTACTGCTTCATCACGCTCACCACCATCGGGTTCGGGGACTACGTGGCCCTGCAGAGGGACAACGCTCTGCAGAACGACCCGCGCTACGTGGCGTTCTGCTTCGTCTACATCCTGATGGGCCTGACGGTGATCGGCGCCTTCCTCAACCTGGTGGTGCTCCGCTTCCTCACCATGAACACCGAGGACGAGCGCCGCGACGCCAAACAGAGGGCGCTGATGTCCGGGACCAAGCCCCGAGGCGAGGTGGCCCGCCTGCTGCCCGTCTCGGTGTCCGCCTCGTCCACGCCTGTAGCAGAAGACACGGCCAAGGGTAAAGATTTGAAAGGTGTCTACACCGAGGTGCTGCACTTCCAGACTATTTGCTCCTGCCTGTGGTACCGCAGCAAGGAGAAGCTGCAGGGCTCCATTCCCACCATGGTCCCTCAGGAGCTGACGTTCTCCGATGCCTACTTGCAGCAGAACAGTAGCTGTCCCCACTACGCCGAGCCTTTGTCAACAGGCTGCGTTTGCAGTCCACGTCAGTGTTCGAGCATAAGCTCCATAACAACGGGCCTACACATTCTCTCCCCGTTCAGGGTGTTTAAGAGACGCAGCTCCGTTTAGCCTTTTCCCATGCAACAGATTGCAATGCAGCACAGTCAGACCACGTTGCCAAGCGGACGGCAGATACTTGGTAGTAATCGCAGCAGAAGATGTGGCTGTGGGTAAATGTTTGCGGTGCTATAAACCCAGGATGTACAAAAAGGGAAAACATAAAGAAGAAGCACACACAGTACTGTACACAGCAAAGTGTCACGCTGGCAGGTGTTTGAGGAGGGGAGATGCAAATGTTCGGTTTGAGATACCGTTTGTTGTTCGACAGGAAGTCACCTGGACTGTCACGCAACAACACATGAGCGTGTTGAGACGTGTGTGTTGTACAGCTGGAACAGTGTAGGTGCAGGTTCAGTCAGTTGATAGACTGCACGGAAAATACGAGAAACTTCCTCTAAAGCTCTGCAGTAAATTCCATCTAATAACAATAATAATCTCAAATGCTGATTGAACTCAGGGGTCTTTTTCTTCTAGGCTAGTGTTTTTTTTCAACCCCCGTTTTGTCAGGGAACACTGTCCTGGATTTTCTGTGTTTCATGCTCCAACAGCCTGATGATGAGGAACCGCGTCGGAGCAGGAAACATCTAAACACACGCAGAGGACAGTGTTATCCCGAGGAGCAGGGTTGAAAAACACCCATCTAGGCGTTGTTTGTTTGTCCGTTGTTTCCCATAACGCAGCACCTGTTCACTCTCCGGCTTCGTACAAGTTGCCTCATGTTGCCCTAAAACCGCATCCAAACAAATCGTGATTGTCAGAACTTTTACTGGCGCTAACACACGCTGTGTAACACAGTGTGACTCATTCCCTGTGTGGCTGCCTCTGTTATGGTGAGTTTCAGTGCTCTCTCTCTCTCTCTCTCTCTGCCCAAATCGCTGGTGCATCAGTCACAAACACTGCAAAATTACGTAATGTCACAAGTGGATAAGATTTTTTTAATAAAAAATACCAGGATGACATATCCACACACACAAAAAAAACACGGTACAACAGTGTTAGGATGGCAGCAGAGCAATCTCAAGTAGACACTCACTAGCTCAGATGATACACACCACTCTGGTTTTGTTTAGCAACACCTAAAAACGATGATGACCAGTTGAACATTCACAGTTGTCTGTGCTTTCATCGTTGGTCCTCATTAAAATGCACTTCTTTCTGGTCAGCCATTTTGAAGGTGGTGTATATTGAAATTGATCATGACTAGCTGCCCCATTGGATTTGAATTTAAACAACTTATACCACCAAAAAAGAAATTCCCTAATCACCCTCGTAAAACCTTTACTTGTTAAGTGTTTGCTGTCTCTTCAGAGACGTGTCAAGGTCCCAGTTGGAGTTTTCTGTTAAATACGGAGCTGGAGCTAGGAGGTGATTAGCTCATCTTAGAGCTACGACGGGAATAACAGCTGCTAGCCTGCTAGCCTACCTCTACCAACACCTCTAGCTCACGTGTTAGCATTTTGTAAGTTGTTAGCATACCGATGTGGGAGTGGTGCCTATGTTAACACAGGAAAATTCACACACGCGCTAATGTTTTTACAAAGAATGTCTTTTAATCCTTTCTCAGAGAAAAACATTGTAAAATTACATTCACGTGTGAAAATGTTTGGTTTTGGGTCTCTCTGGGGCTTGTTGTGTTCTGTTTGGCAGTCACCAAAAATGTTGCTTTGAAGTGTCAAGAAAGTTTTAGCCACCACAATTTAAGATTTTTGTTTGTTCTAGTTGGAAAAAGGTGTGTTCCTTGTTGCGCTTTGGCTACACTACCACTGGGCTCTGCTTTTAAAGATGCTCAAGAAAATTGACTTCTTAGTCTTGTTGCACCTCGACATTTCATTCTGCGGAATACAATAAATGAATGTATTATTCTCTATGTTAAGATTTTTATCGAAACCAGGGGTGGGTGATTGAGGCCATAAAGGGCAGGGGTGGTTGCGGGTCTTTGTTCCAGTCTATGGAGAACACAGACACTGACAGATCAAGACTCAGATTAGCTGAGCCACGTCAGGTGTGCTGCTGCTTGACTGGAACAAGAACCTGCAGCTATACCTGCTCTTTGTGGCTGCAGGTTGCCCACCTAACTTTTTACACCCATGTTGTGTTGTTATTTCATTCATCATTTCAGTAAATTGTGTCGATTATCAGTCGCTCTGTCCATTGATATGAAATATCCAACTAAAATTTCAAAACGAGTCCCACAGCAAAAAGAGGGACTTGCATTGTTTAAGTTGAATCTTTGATGATTCATGGCTCCAGCTCCATGTTAATTTCCACAACTTGTAGAAATGTTCTTGAAAATCAAGCTGTCAACTCCTCTGACAAGATTAGAGTCCTACACTTCACGTTCAGGGTCATCTATCAGATGCTCAAGATATGAATCCTCTACATGTTTCCTCAATGTCTTGCGACCCGAGGGACCTCACAAAAGTCTGACTGTCTGTCAAACAAAAGACATCAGCTATTCACATACAAAGTGTTCAGAGCTGTCCAAATCATATCTGGATCAAACTGTGTGAGCAAACTATTTTCAGGGAGAGGGGGTTTTCTGTGTTCGGACAAAGGATAATGAGCCAGCTGTCAATCAGATAATTACGCCTCAAAAGACGTAGTCTCTCTGATTGATGGGAAACAATAAATCCACCCTCGGATACTATTCCCTGTATTTCTGGGCCTATTTGTAGTTTGCAATTTTTTTTTTCATTCTGTCACACGATTCAACGTCATGCTAAGTTTATTTCTGGCAGCTCTGGATCAGGAGATTGAGTAAAGTACGAGTATGTAATACCTGCATGCAGCACTTACATAAATGTACCGTCTGCACAGGGCAGCGCTACATGAGGATGTTGACATGAACTAAGCACTGGAGGGAAATCAGAAGATTCAAGTGCTGGGAATAAATGAAACATCACAGATTAACACAGTCTGAATGTTTTCATGTTGATCCTGTTTTGTTGTTTTTTTAATTTTCAGTTTCATTTATTGTTTTCTCTTGTTAGGTGAATAACCAAACACAGCAGACTTAACAAGTGCCAAAAATGACTTGCAAACACCATTTAATGGGGGGTCTGGTGTCTATTGAGAGACTCCATCTATGTTAGGGAAATGAACCTGTTGTGACCGTACTGTACTTCACCAAATATACGACTTGCATCAGGATTAAGACAGATGACATTATCGATGCTTATTCTGTGCTCGAGTGGCTTTTAACAATATTAAGAGACTGGGAAACAACAGACTTCGGTTTATTTAGTGCAAGGACTGTATTAGTTTTAAAGTAGGACCACATGCGCTGGCATAAACAGGTTTCTCTGCTTTACTTGGGAGAAGTTGTTTTTTTTTTTTAAAGATAATCAGTGGCAAGTTAGTACTTGAACACACAACAGAGTACTTGAAACAATTTAAGGGACATTTTTATGTCACCTTGCCACGAGACGTGTGTAGGGTGGAGATTCTTTGTCTGTCACATATCTTGCACAGAGTTTGAAACGACACAGTGTTATCTTGTCCAAGTCTAGAAAAGAAAACCATCCACAGAAAACATTAAAAACATGGATTTTTATTCCAAAACCTCAACGTCTTCTTGACTCTTTACTTCTGTATCACCGCCTCAAACTGACAAATCCTCACAGAGAGTTAATCTCTGAACATATATACATGTATATATACCATATGAGACATTGTTTGTCAACATGTGCGGCGTGAGAAAATCCTGCTGAAGAATGTATAGGAGGGACTGCGTGCTCCAGATGGTGTCCCCCTGGGATTTCTGACTGAAGTCCAGTTCCGGACAACCTACAGCAGGTTAGTCACGAGCGGGAAGTATGGCCGAGAATCATTATGTCATTCTTTGTTGCAGTATGTATTTCTGCGGTGCTCAAGCACGCAGGAGACGGGCAAATTACCAGACTTACTTAAAATTTCTGCAGCGAAACACCGCTCCGGGGTTGGTCTTAATGCGAGCACCACTGATATTTGGTTACCTGCCTGTGGTGTTGACTCAGTTCTGCTTTATCGGTCAATAATATTGAAATAATTTCAAATAAGCTTTGACAAAACAACACATTTGCATCTAATTATAAGGGAAATGGTACAGCCTGGAAAGAAAATACCAATTTAGTTTAAATTAGAGCCTTTTAGTCAGTGCGAGTATGAATATGTGTGTGGTAATTTTTGCTCCAGGTCGTAATTATCCGAAATGAACTTTGGTCGTGAGCGTCTGGACTCGTTTCTAGATAATTTGGGATGTTTCAGCGCTCACTCGAGAAAAGAAATTAAATACACAACTCATCAGTCCACTGGACTCGTATAAATGTGTAATGAGAAAAGAAAAAGCTTATCTATAAGCAACACTAGTTTACAAAAAGTAAATATCAGATGCTGGATGTTTGAACTGCCTCTGCCTCATAAGACGCAAGCCCTAAGAGATGAAGATATGTCTCACTGGACAAAGTCTCTTTTATTGCTCTGTTGTGTTTTGGTTATTTTGTGTGCTGGGGCTACATCTGGCCATGTTTTCATCTGAATACTGCCAGGAGTTGTACAAGGTCTGTGCACAGATCTCAGCTATTTGTAGAATAATTTCCCCAACTGGTTACTAGCTTATTTGTCTCTGAGGCAAATGCTCCAGATAATAAATCACTACATACGTGGATATTGGGCTTCTTTTATCGGGTTCCTGCTCATTTTGGCCGCGACACAGGGTCTCATCATTACTGCAAACCTCTGAAGTGATGAAAACATATAAATGCGTATAAAACCAACCTGTTGTGTGCACCTCGAGCAGAATTACAACATCAAAGCGCGTATTGCTGAGAAGAGAGCAATTAGGACAGTATCTCGTTATCAACATTTGCTCGCCACCGCAGCATCGAACCAGCTTGTCAGGCCTGGCCCCGTGCCTGCGAGTCTGGCCTCATCCATTAGATGTGCACAGAAAAGCAACAGAAGGAGTATCCATTTGACAAATCCCTGTATTGCCCCCCTGTGGCTGGAGCATCTGCTGTTTTCTACTTTGGCCACAGACCTGACTATCTATGTCAAAGACAAAAATAGTTCACTGAGAAGGTCAACTATAGCATTACGTCACTTGGTTTTGTTCTCTGTTTTTAGAAAACCTGGACGCCGTGGAAATCGAAGGTCTCCGTCACACATTCATATAAGTTTGGAAAGCTGAAGTGCTCTTGTGGGGACAGAATTTCAGGGATTTTCTTTGTGCGTGTTTAATTATGCTTAACTGTGCATTTATTTAATATACGTGTCTGTTCAAGCTCTTGGGGTCTCAAACACCAAAATTTGATTGTGAAGCTGGTAATGTTTTTTTATACTTAATACCCTGAAATGCAAAAAATATCAATTCAATGTTTTACTGCACTTTTTTGGCAAGCCACCCTCACTTTATGCAAAGTGGGACAACATGACATGAGAGTCTGTGGAGATTTTCACTTGTTCTGGTCACTAAAATCCAAGGAGGTGTACGTTATGGGAATTGGAGTTATTGTAGATCCTTGAGAACGTTTCACATCTCTTCCATTCCTCAGGTCCAGCTTCAGCATTAAACCTTTATTCAAAACTGAACAAACCTCTTGAATGAGAGGTGAAAAGTCTTCAAGAATCTACACAATGTGTCCAAGTTACCAGGATTTACATCTCCTTTGCCATGAGTGTTGTATCGTTTTGTACAGCTGGCAATATGAGACGGGACACCACTTGTCAGTAGTCGAACCACTCATTCGTATAATATTGAACTTAATAAAGTACAATCACAATGGTATAACTGATCAAGATCCATTTAAAGTCTCTAACCACAGGGGGCAGTAATGGCGCTGGAAAAGTTCACAGATGAAGAAAAGTTGGAGTGGCCAGTTTGATGCGTTCATGAAAATCAGTTTTTTAAAAAGTAAAAGAAAGTTGTACTCACTTTTAAGAACTTTCAGAACAGCTACAAAGTTCTTAACATTGTATTTCTTTCTAATTTTGGCGAAGAGTATGAGCAAAGAAGAATCCTATGAAAAACGAATGACAGCCTCACTTGTTTTCTAATGTTATACTCTCGTCTTCTCTGGGATCAATATCTTCAATTTTGACTTGTATCTTATTTTTTTAGCTATATGTATTTATCCTTCCAAACATCAGTGTTCAATGCTTTTCTTTACGTGAAACACATTGAGTTGAAGCCTCGATCTGAACCCGTTTCGCCGTAGTATCGAAATGTCCGAGCACCCGTGAACGCCTCAGTCCTGTCACTTTAAGCCCATGTCCCTCTGGAACCGAGGAGAAGATCCAACATGGACCTGAAGGAGCAGGTTCTCAATGCTTTCGTCCAGAACAGGAGAGCCACTCTGCTCCTGGCCGGAGCCGGGGCCCTGGGCCTCGTCCTCGGCCTCAGGTTCCTGCGCAGGCCGGAGAAAATGCTCCGCGTTGGCGTCGTGTCCCAGCTGTTGATCCACCCTCTGAAGTCTGGCAAAGCAGCGTCTGTGGCTCTGGCTGACTGCCTCAAAATGGGGCTCAAGTTTGGAGATCTGCAGGATAGGTGAGCTTTGTCTCCGTACCTGTTAGTCTTCTCGTATAAGTCGTTACAATTTGACGATTATTTAGACTCTGAAACCAGTGCACCCCCTGCCGGGGTTGAGACCCCAGCCCTCCATCCAGGATTTCTTTTGCAGGTCACAGTCACAGGCTGACCTGGTTACACTTGCACTTGAGAGAGGCAGACCATTGAAGTTGACGTTACCCCTCAACAACAAAGCTGAAAACACGAGATATGGCGCACGATCACAGCCTGCACCGCCTCCTCATACACTACAGTCATATTAGATATTTATTAACTCACACATGCACTTCTAATGCTGTCCATCTTAGGTGTTGACATAACCTTTGTCCAGTATGTATTCTGGATAAAAGGTTGCACTCTGTCTCCACCTTATTTTATTTTTATATTAGCACCCATACACATAGAGAGCCTGTATTTAACACTCCTGCAACCATTACTATTCCTCCCGGATTTTTTGTCCCAGTACAGTATCTGTACTGGGACATTAAAACATCTGGAATAGTTCCCTGAAACTCTAAATTTCTATAGTCTCTCTTTTGGATAACAACGTGTTTTAGTTAATAATATTGTATATTGATAATTTGGATGATAGCTTTTTTCTGTTTTTCTGTTTTTACATAATAGTGATATTTCTAAATGTGGCCTGTTCTAGTTAAAATAGAAATACTTTGAATTTCCAGATTTTTGTTTCGTACTTGTTTTGCACAGTCCTGCCTATTGCTAGCAATCTGTCTGTGTAAACGTCCTCTCTAGAGCTTCATCTTTGTTTAAGAGAACTAAGGATTTGCTCTTCAGCTTCCCACAAAGCACACAGCGAAGTTTATTCATTGGAGAAAACAGACATATGTCAAACATTCATAAAAATTGAACTGGTTACTTCAAAATGCTACACACAGGCTCTAAAATGTGGACTCACTGCTTGATTGAGTTTTCCTTTGGAAGCTTTAACTTTACATTATCGTATCAGGACAAGTCAAAATATCAGAAATCTTTCATCTCTATGAAATATAATAATAATAATTGTCCATAAATTGTAAGATTTGACATGTCGTGCTGTGACGAGTGTGAGCTCAGTGGGCCCGGATGCAGAGTGATGCAATGGAGGGAAAGCCACGGCTTTGTTTGTTGTGACTGCAGACACTGGATGGTGATCACAGAGGACGGACACATGGTGACGGGCCGGCAGCAGCCCCGTCTGGTGCTGGTGGCGCTGACCTGTGAGGCCGGGCACGTCTGTCTGAGCGGCCCCGACATGGAGGAGCTGCGCTTCCCCTTCCAGCAGCCCCACAACCCCGTCCTCGACTGCAGGTCCACACGTTCAGCCCGGGCTCATTTTCAGTCCCCTCAGTCTTAAAGGACATCTTCAGACGTCTGCCATCAGTCTGAAAAACCTTAAATAGTCTGTTTATATCAGATGAACTTGCCATTATTTCCAAAAAGCTCTTGTTTCAAGCCGTAAAAGCCTATTAAGGATCTTATTTTATCCTGAGGTGGAAGCTGTTTTCCGACTGGTAAAAGTGCTTCCTCCTCCCTCTCCTCCTCCTCCTCCTCCTCCTCCTCTCTCCTCCCTGTGTTCTCGCTGCAGAGTGTTTGGGACTGACGTCCAGGGGCGAGACTGTGGAGACGAAGCGTCCCGCTGGCTCACTCGTTATCTGGGAACGGAGAAAACCTTTCGCTTGGTGCACTTTGAGCCCGGCATGACCGCTCGCAGGCCGGTGGATATGGAGCCTCTGTTCCCCAAATTTGAGGTTGACAGGTTTTTACTCTCCTCAACTTAGAGAATAGTTGAATGGAGTATCGATGCTTGTTCTCTGGTGTTAATATAGAAACTAGGCAAATTTGGGTTAATCAGAAAATGCCTCAGATGCTGTTTCACACTGATTTTTAGTTGTTGGAATGTTCTGGTCTGTTCCTGTTCAGGTTTGATGCAACACGTGGGCTTTATGCTGATTGGTTGTCTTGTCTGCCACTCACATGAATGATCACGTGACTTTACATTCCTGAGCTCAGCAGCTTTTCCTGAACTCAGCGCTAGTGGATGTGGAGCAGGACCACATCCAACCATTGAGTCGACATCCCAGCTTTATACAGGAATGAAGGCTAAAAATGTTGCATTCTGCATCCCCTTTAATGCTCGTAGCTGCATGTCTTAACCTGCAGACAGTATTTGAGTTGCTTTAATCCTCACTGACCCGTTCTCATTTATAAAACCTGGTGGGAAAAATACACTCAGACCAACCAGGTTTTGTCTTTTATCCTTTTTCCCTCCTGGTGGCAGCAGGTGGCCTACCCAGATGTGGCCCCTGTGATGCTGCTGTCCGAGGCCTCTGTCCAGGACCTCAGCAGCAAGCTGGAGAAGGAGGTGACGGTGGAGCGTTTCCGGCCCAGCATCGTCGTCAGTGACTGTGAGGCCTTCGAGGAGGTCCGTGGATTTGTATTTTGTATTTCTTTGGCCTGTTTTCACTGCTTATTTCTCTTTGGCGACGTAAACAAAGGAAATCTTTAAAAAAAAAAACTGGTGTAAAGGCTTTCTTGTCTTTCCCCTCCCACTTCTTGTTTTGGAAAAAGCGATCATTTGGTGCTTTACTTCTGACTAATGCTTTGCCCTTTTCAGTGTGAGCAGCGTGTACTAAATTTATCATCCAACTCCAAATTCCAACTGCTTTGCTTCTTTTTTTTTTTCAGGACTCTTGGGAAGAGCTCCAGATTGGCAGCGTGAGGCTGCGGCGTGTAATGTCATGTGGACGGTAACACACTCGATGCTTCGCACAGACTTTAGCCGCAGACACAGACCCCGGCGGCCGGCTGCCTGGGATGCACGTTGTGCATGGTCCCACCTGCTCTACTCTCTGCTTACCTGCAACCTCTGTCGTTCTCAGGTGCGTCTTCACCACAGTCGACCCCGAAACGGGGATTATCACCAGGAAAGAACCTCTGAACACACTGAAAAGGTAACATCTTTGCTTTACATATATATATTTGTGTGTGTGTGTGTGTGTGTGTGTGTGTGCATAGATATATATATATATATGTGTGTGTATTTTGGTGTTAGCGGTTATGTTTCATTTGGTCTGACTTGTGAGAATGGTTTGTTTGTAATCATATTGTGACAATCAGTTTGCAGCCTCATACACAGATGACTGGAGTGTTTCTTCTTATTGCTGCCTGGTCCTACGCATTCTCAATCCACCTTTAATAACCTTCATCTCTTCAATGTCTGTCTTTTCAATAAGGTTGATTGTAGGAGCTTCTGACCTGAAACAACTTATAATTGTTTCCACTGTTTTGTGCATGAGCCGTAACTCTTTTACAGCTCAGCTGTAAGTCTTTTGACGACATAACATGTGAAATCTGTCAAATTTTTGAAATCGTGAAACTTCGTCTTGAGATGGATGGATGTCGAGACTATCCTAATTAGATTTAGAAACAGTTTGGTCTGCGCCATCTTGTCTGATATGAACTGGTCATCTGATCCCCTACGTCACATCAGGTGACATGTAAATGCAATAGAAGTGTCTCCATCACACAGTTGGAATATGCTTCTATATCGACTCCTCCTCCAAATATTTTTTGAGAGGATATTTGAGAGGTTTTTCGTTTCATCACCAGTTTCTTTTCACTGCAATATTAAGGTATTGTGCATTTTTAGGGATGATGGAAACGCACCCACACAGACTTTTATTTCCTGTCTGATTTCACGCCTCTTCTTCTCGACAGCTATCGTCAATGCAAACCGTCCGAGAAGCACATCTACAAGTCAGATCCGCTGTTCGGGCAGCTGCACACGGTGGAGAAGACGGGCGTCCTGCAGGTCGGAGACGTGGTTTACAAGATCAGCCGCTGACCGAGGGAGTCGGAGTCTGTCTGTGGAGACGTGCCAACAGATCCTCAGGGTCGAGGAAGGAGAGAGATCCCTGTGATCAGCACCATCACTGTGTATTAACGGCGCTGGTTGATATCAAAGAAAGCACTTAAGTAGATGTAGGACACGGGAATGATCATGAGCACTCTGATTATAATAAGCAAAAAATGTGAATCACAGAGAGACCAATGCACTAACACGACACATTATCCACAATTCAGCAATCATCTCTTGTTGTGGATGAGACTGGTTGCATCTTGATGCTGCTGTTTAACACAGAATAAAAAAGCCTGAACACATCTTATTCACGTTTGAACCATGAGTAGCTAGATACCGAGGGAATAGGCTGTAATTAAGGTGAGGAATGAAAACTGCCTCAAGTCTTTGTAATAAAATTTACATGTGAAATTTTTGATAATCTCGCCTCCCGTCTCATGCTGTCCACGTCTTCAACCACTTCTGTTTTACATCCAAAAACGAGGAATCCAATCCATCCACATAAGATGCAAGTCCCTGAAAGGATCCGTTTGCATCGGTACGACAGCAAAGAAAGCACATTTAGCGAAATAGATGATTTACAATGTTCTGCCGGCAGGAAGGAAACGTGGCTTGCAGTTCAGACCAGTAAATGTTTAAAATGTGTTTCTGTCGGGGTAAATATTTCCCAGCGTCTTGTTCTTTTGTCTTTATTTGGTAAAAGTCTGCGGCGCTGGACCGGTGCGGGGTCAGTGGGTCGGAGCAGGACAAACACAAACACACACAGGAGCATCTGATGGGAACTGGGGTCAGTCCTGACGGTTAATGGATAACCTGGTGTCCCAGTCAGTGCTGTCAAACAGTAGGTGAGCAAAGCAGGAATCCCCAGCAACACTGACCTCAGCCCCTCTGGCCTCTTATCCCCTTCCATGGTTTTAGAGGAGCCCGAGTGGAGCCAGGTCAGTGATACACAACAACCAGCAGGGGGCAGTATCTGGCAGGTAACCATTTAGTCTGTAGAGCAGAGAGGGTGATGTATTAAGAATGATATCTTTGCAGTTCCAGTAAAAGACAATAAGTTTGTAGAAGAGCTGTGAAACCAGTCATTAGTAAAACTTTATTATTGGTCTTGGAAGTTTATCGATACCGCATCTGCTTTGAGATGTAGTTTGATAAATGTTGGTGTTTCATTAATTGAGGAATGTGTAAAAGTTATGTTATAAAACTATCAACAATTATTTTAATTGATTTGTTGATTTAAGCATTTTTTTTAGAAATCAAGTCAGTGATCTCTGATTTCATCTCCTTAGATGTGAATATTTTATGGTTTCTCTACTCCTCCAAGACACAAAAAAAATGTATATCCTTGAGGAGAAGACAAAAAAAAGCATTTAAAGACCTCATGTTGTCCTCTGTGAAACAGGCCTCGCAAGTTTTACAGTTTTTGGATCAATTTTGGATCTGCTTGAGAGACGTATGGACTACAGAAAGGATTGTTTTCTTTTACTCCAGGTTGCTGTTTACGTTGCTTTTATCTGAGTGCATCAGTCTGCAGATGGAGCGATAGATTTCAGAGGAAGAGTGGAAAATGAATCCTCCAGAGGTGCAGGCAGCGACTCATCCCCTCACCACAGTCAGCGAGAGCAAAAGGTTCTGTGGCACCCCATCGAATAATTGGAATATTCTAGAGTCTGAGTGCGGTCAGGAACTTTGCTCTCTTACTACAGCTTACTATAAACAAGGTGTTCTAAAACCACAAGTTTTTACATTGTGCTCTGGAGTGGAGCTTGTTTTTCCAGGGAACTCAGTTTAGACAAAAAGAGCAGTGTGTGAGGTGAGGGTAGACCACCTCCTTGTGAGTCCTCTCTCCGTGCTCCTGGGACTTCAAAGCGAGCCAGCCGCAGGTAATGACAAACAGGGCTAATGGCGGTTTCACAGCAGGAAGAAAGGCATATTTTAAACGTCTGTCTGGCCTCTCCGCTGTCACAAAATGAGCACTTTAAGGTTTTTTTTTTTTCCTTTTCTGAGGGTCTGCGTTTTTTTCTTTCTTTTTTTAATTTCTAAATTCACAGATGCGTTGGTCTGTAATTTGTCGGGGTCCTTGGTTCAAAGAGCTCCTAACTCACCATATAGAAGACACATGGTAGAATTACATTAAACACGGGTGCAGCTCTTTATATGCTCAGACCTACAAATTTAGGCCCTGGTCGCACTTGAAAAGACTTCTCTGCCCACCCCCCCCCTTTCTCATTGTAATTTGCATCTTGTGCTGCTTTACAGAACTGAGTCAGGACATCCACATTTACAGGGTGAGGGGACCCTCTAATATAGCCCTGTAATAAAAGTTTACACAGCTGGCTGCTGACTTGATTTGTCCAGAATAGTATAAATAAAATAAATTATCTTACTGATAATTGATTCATACAAGCAGGAGCAAGGTGTGAGAAAAGGGCAACGCGTACTATGTTTTTGCTGTAGTGTTTCCTTTACTTCAGCAGATTCAGCCGCATGTTACTACCGATGCTGTGTCAGCAGGATGTGTGTGAATGTGTGGGTGGGTGGCTATAGCTCTTGGTGGAGCAGGTGGACCGGGCTTGCTCGCCTCTGCCACCTGCGTGTGAATGTGTGAGGATGAGCTACGATATAAAAAATATACAAAGAAGTGTATTTGCTTTGTGTTGTAAACCTCAAGAAGGTTTAATCATTGTTAGTTTCGCCATTTTCTTTGGAATGAATATAGTTTGGGCCAGAAAACAACATGAAACAGGAGTTTTGAAGAAAAAAGATCACTGTGACTTTGGATAACACACTTTATGACTATTATACAAGAACCCTTTCTTAACAAAAATGAGATAAAATGGGGTTAAACTGATAAAGCAATGATATTTTAGCCATGAATGGTCGAAGGGGCACGCCTCTCTGGATGTTCTCCAGAATCAATGCCAGTGCTAAGAATTCAGACATTTTTTGCACTTTGGTGTTTATGTTATTACTACTCCTTGTGTGTGTGTGTGTGTGTGTGTGTGTGTGTGTGTGTGTGTGTGTGTATGTGCTGTGTTTGTGTGAGAGAGAGAAAGAGAGAGAGAAGCTTCTACACAACTCCAGCCATTGTACTAATTCTATCCCTAAATGCTCATTACTTTAAATTAAGGTAATTGTAAAGTGATTATGATTAGCCGTCTCATCTCATCATCAGCCACTTATCCGGATCTGGGTCATGGGGGCAGCAGTGTGAGAGGGAGAAGCTTACCATTACCATAAATTAAATTAATTATAAAACGAAGCCGTCCCTCCAAACCATTCTGTCAGTGTGGACATGCCAAGATGTAACTTGGCACACAAGTGTTATCTTGCATCGGCCTCTGTGTGTAGAGTCTGTTATGTAGAGTCACATCATGGTGTTTTGTTGTTTTCTGTTTAGGTAATGTTATAGTGTGTTTAGTCCTGTTTCTTTTTCCATGTCCCATAATATCCTGCTATATGTTTAAGTCTTTGTCCTGTCCCCGCAGACGGTCTAAGTTCAGTCGTATGAATCGTTGTTTCTCCTCCCGTGTTGTGTCGAGCTCAGCATGGTTATCCTGAGTCTGTGTCACCGCTCTGTCATTAGCGACAAAAAGCCAATCTAAGTCTTTTTTCCAGTAATTATAAGCACGAGAGCAAACAGAGTGTATCATGTAAGAGAGGCTGCAGCCTGAGCGGCTTTGCATTCGCAGCGGTTATTATGTCAGCCACACTCTGCGGTTCCTGCTACGATCAGAGATTTAATTACAGGCACACACACATACACTTTCTACTGTTTATTTTAAACACTTTTATTTGTTAGAAAATTAAAGCACTTAAGCAACATTTGGCTTTTGGCACAAACAGAACGGCTGAACATGAGATGTAAACATCAGTAAACATCACATTTAGCCGGCTAGCTTAGCGTAGCTTAGCCTAGCTCGCCAAACGGGAAGCTGTTCCTCAAGCCACATTTAATTAAGTCATCAAACTTCTTTTTCCATTTTATTTTGAGACTTTCTTTTGCATTTCTGAGCTTTACATACTGCAGGTGGTGCACTGCTTCCTAATTTCTTGCCTCTCTGTGCTCTGCTACGCTAAGCTAACAATACACTGCATGATGAAGTAAATACGCCCATTTACCGCAAAGTCAAATTATTCCTTTACTTTTAACACCATTCATTTCAGTAAAAAAACAAAACAAAAAAAAAAAAAACGAGGATGTTGTAAAGTGCTTCACGATGTTTGATTCACTTGCTTCTTCTCCAAAATCATGTGGTTTGTTTTCACATTCAAGTTGGTTTTTTGGTGGTCTTCTTACAGTTTCTTACTCATGTCCGTTTTGCCTCTGAGCTGTTTCCCTTTGCGACGGAGGGACCACGTTGTCCGTCAGGCTGTTCGCAGGTGTCTGCAGAGCGTGACTGCTCAAATCTGTCTGCACCGTGTCACTGATTCCCTCTTTGTTCGTTTTGGATTTTCCTCTCAGAGCCTTGTTCTTCTTCCTCTTCCTCTTCTTTTTCCTCCTCCTCTCCTTCCTCTTCTGCTGTATTTCTTCTTGCCTTTTCAGCTCCTCGTTTTCCATCTTTTGCCTCAGCTCGTCTTCAGTCTTCTCTCTTTCGTCTGAGCTCCACATCTGCGCCGGGCTCGGCGTCACTGTCGGGCGGGACGTCGGCTCGGTGGCCGCGGTCGTCGTAGCTTCGGCCCCGCTGCTCGTCACGGGCGAAGCTGTCGTAGCTCTGGTCGTGACTTTAAATTTTCTGGGTGGAGGTCGTGTGGGTTTTTCACTCCTGTCCAGCACGGTCACTGAAACAACACAGTACAAACCCATTTTCACAACTTTCCTTGTGCTGAAAGACATATGTTGTGTTTTACAGGGACTATTTGTGTGTGGCATGTTGTTCTTGTTTGATGTTATTTGGGCGACTGCTTTATATAGTTTTATATATGGCCTCAGTGTAGCTGCGTATGCGGGAAGACAAAGCAAGCAAGTAGAAGTAGTCAGTAGTTTGTTGGCATGCCAGAGCAGATGTCTTCTCACCGTAACCCCTAATATCTTTTTAACTGACTTGATAACATGTTTTGTAGATGTTGAATATATTTCTTGCGCCTTGATTGAGCTATTCTCTGGCCCTGTAAAATGTTAAACACCTTGCACATATTTTCAGTTTTAAGGGGCAATTTCAGCGGCTCCACTTCAAATATCAACAAGTCTGGTATGCGGGCGCCATAAACATCCAACATAACGCCATACCAAGCGGAAAAGCTGCCAAAAAATGCAGGTAAAAGCAGGTAAAGTGGCATGACTTACGCTCCCTGGGCACAAAAGGAAGCTTCTTGCCCCTCACTTTGACAGGCAGCGGCTTCTGCTTACATTTCCCTGGAGGAGCTCTCCTGCAAAACACAAATATCATTTAAAAACTACCTCAAACAACGATGAGTGATTAATTTGGGGGTTTAAAAAAAGCACAATATTTCCTTTTGACTTCTTAATGAAGTCTTATGGAGAACCTTTTCACATTCCCTTTAAGTAAATTCCAACATATCTAATTTTCACGTGTGAAAGATTATCGTTTTTACGCTGTTTGATTTTAAGCTGCCTCTCTAATCATACTCATACTCATTCTCACACTGTACCTGGACGGGTCCATGAACTTGAAAATGGACCCATAAGGAGACATGGTGCTGGGATATGCAGTGGCCAAAAAATACAGCTCTCCTACAAAAGCACAAAATGTATTTATAGTTTTAATAGTTGTTTATAAAAAAACAACAGTTCAGACACAGTGACTGCACAGAGAGAGAGACACTACCTGCTTCGTCTTCAGCGAACGAGATGATGAACTTGTGGTGGTGGTTGATGAGTCCGGGGAAGGAGCAGGTCTTTTTGTCGCCCATGCACACCTTCTTCTCCCTCCAGATCCCTTTCGACCTGTCTTCCTCCAACGCCATGATCTGACTGAGAGATAGAATTAAATAGAATGTTTTATTGCTGCTGACTAATATGTACATGTGCATTTTCCCTGATGCGATCATAAAGTTGATTTGATTGATTAGAAAAAAACTTTGTCTACATTTAAAAGTTGTGAATGTGAAAGACTTAAATTTCTGTCTGGGTCATGCATGGATGAAGAGATTACAGCAGATTTGCGAGTTTTACTACAACTGCTTTGTCTGCTCTTTCTTTCATGCCTGAACCATTGCTTTCTCCATGAAAGTTTCTTCCTTTTTTCTTTTTTTCATTTTGCTTTGATCACCCCCGTCTTACCCACTCATGAAGTCTCCAAAAATGTACAGGCCGTTCAGGTTTGGTGATTCACATCCTCTGTACACGTATCCCCCCGTCACAGACTTCCCAACATGATGGCTGTAGGCAAATATTGGGAGGATGTCGTCTGTGGAGGCAGAGAGAGAGAGAGAGAGAGAGAGAGAGAGAGAGAGAGAGAGAGAGAGAGAGAGAGAGAGAGAGAGAGAGAGAGAGAGAGAGAGAGGGAGAGAAAACGTTGAATTCAACCTCAGGCAGCAGAATTAGATCAAATGCATCAGCAAGAAGCAACAGGTGGTGGAGGTGAAGGCATGGAGGAGATAGAAAATAGACCCGCAGAGCGGAGAAAAACCCACTCAGAGAGGAGTTTTGGCAAAGCTTCATGTCGTAGCACTCGAATCCTTCCTTGGCTCTCCACCCGTAGTTCCCTCCCCTCACGATGATGTCGATTTCCTCGTAGCGGTTTTGACCCACGTCTCCGCAGAAGATCCGGCCTCTGCCGTGACCACTGACCGGGTCCCCGCGGTCCACGGAGCATCGCCACATGTTACGGACTCCGTACGCGTAAACCTCTGGCTTGGCCCCGGGGTCACCTAAAAATGGGTTGTCAGGGGGAATCCTGTACGGTTTTCCATAGGAGTCACTTCCATCTACATCGATGCGGAGCACTTTTCCCAACAGAGCGCTCCTGGGGGGAGAAAACAGGGATTTATTAATGGAAATGCAAAAATATCCACTGATTAGGATGGAAATATCTGACTACTTAATTGAGAAAAACAGAAATAATTGACCCATCAGAACATCTTGGAGAGCCCCAGGGCATCTTACTTGTTTTGGGCATTGCCATACTTCCCGAACGGATCCCCGGCTTTCCCTCCGTCTCCAGTGAAGATGTACAGATATCCATCCAGGCCGAACAGCAGCTGGCCTCCATTGTGGTTTGCGGCCGGCTCTTCGATCTCCAGAATGACCCTGAGAGTCAAAACAATGCAGTTCACTATAAACCGTGTCTACTGAAGTGAAGTGATTTCACTTCCTCCATTTGCCTTCAGGTCTTCAAACATCCTGCCTTCACCTTAACTGCTGACATGTAGTAATTATTTCTTTGCTAGAAAGGAGTGACAACAGAGCGGATGAATGTTATCCTTGGTGCTTTACTTCCTTCTACAGTTTGCTGTGAAGCCCTTTATAGCACTAATCCTCCATAGAAAGAAAAAAACGACCAGTATTAGTCTTCATTATCCTGTCATTTAAGACCCTCTGCGATCTTTGTAACCAAACCAAACCAAACCCCTGTCTTAACTCCATAATGTCCTGATGGATTGTTTCTACATTTTTGACGTGCTTCCTCCTTTTAAAGCATGAAGACATTTTCATGGTGGCATGTTCATCTTATATAACATCACCTAGAACTTGGCACAGCCTGAGCTGAACTGATTTATTGTTATAAACTCAGTACATGTCAATGCAAGCTTTTGGTGCAATTACAGCCCCGAAGGTGTATGACAACACATACATAGGCATCTTTCAAGGGGTAATTACAGTAAAGGAGCGAGCCTATACAGTACACCATCACCTGCATTTTGATGCTATGAAAAGAGGAGTTGTCCTCCTGCATGTGCCGATATGCCATACCTTAGATTTCCTTTTAAATCAGATACCAGGGCTGGTTTTGGCAAAGCAATAGTATCTGATATGGTACAGTGCCATACAATATAAAAGAAAATAGAAATAAGAAGTAGATGCAAACTGCCTTCTTGCATATTAGTGTTATATACTACCTTAGATTTAATTTCTTTGATATAATACGATACGATACGATATGAAACACTCAATGTGTTCAGGAAATGGAAACAAGTAGATTAAGCTGTTTTCCTGCATATTAGTAATATGCGATACTGCACATTTGATTTTAATTGAGATACTCAATTAAGGCTTGTATCGCTGATATGACATGATGTAATATGATACTATTCTTGATACAAAAAAATTGATGTTCCCAGAAAATAAAAATAAGAAGTGGAGTAAACCAATTATATATGGACAATCAGACAATTTCGTATTCTTATTCTAACACACCTGCATACCTCTCTGAGTACGGGTCGGCCACGTTCTCGTCGTGTGCAGACACTTTCATCTCGCTGACTCTGATCATCTCCAGCTTACTGTGCACCTGGATGGAGTAGTAGATGAAGAAGCGTCCGTTGAGGCGGTACTCCGGGTGGAACGCCATGCCCAGGAAGCCCCTCTCGTCCCCCAGCCAGGCAGTGGTCATCACCTCCCCACTCAGATCCAGGAAGGGCCTATCCAGGCGGCTGCCGTCGGGCAGGTACACCCACACGAAGCCCACCTGCTCGGCCACGAACATGCGGTGCGTGTGGTCCCCACTGTGCAGCATCAGCACCGGGTTCCTCAAATTGTTGGCCACCTCGGTCAGGCACAGCTGCAGGCAGCCGTGGGGGTTCTCAGACACTTGACCCAGCTTGGTGTTGAGGCCGGGGCTCCTCAGGACGTTGGGGTAGCAGTAGTCCTGGTCGGACAGGTCCACCAAGCTGCAGAATGTGGACGGGTCATGCTCCAAGGTGTCCCACAGCTGCCGGCTCTGTGACAGGTATTTCACCACGTGGCCACATTTATTCTGGAACTCAGAGCAGAAGCCAAAGCAGAGGCCAGGCAGCTCCCGGACAGGCGTGTAGGGGTCCTCGGCATCATACAAGTGAGCCGCGTATGGAGAGCACTCCTGGATGAGGCAAATATCAGACAGTTCATGAAGGTTCATGAAGTGATCCAAAGACGCATTTCATCTGCATGTATTTCAAACCCCTCTGTGTTGCATTTGGACCTGTACAATGATCTCTAAATTGTGGGTTTTAATTGGTTCTCAAGGCTGTAAACTTTTATTTGACCATCTGGTCGGTTCTATATTTTCTCCAGTGATATCACTCGAAAAATAGACGCTCTAAACATCTCGTCCAGCTGCAGGCAACCTAGAATGGTTAAACATAGTATGTAGTATTTATCCTTGTTCTCTGGTATTAACACGAAAGACAAGGAAAACTATTTGAGAAATGCCTCAGATCACTGGCACCAACAGCCCCTCACTTTACAGCCCAGTCCCCCAAACCCTGTTGAGCCTTGACAGTGGGACCAGACTGTGCTGACAGACTGTGACTATGCCAGCCTTAACTGTAGCTCTAAACCCTAATCCCATTGTGACCTGCAACCCCAGATAGAGACCCTAAAACACCAGATAAATGGATAAAATAACCTATAGCTAATCAGTCTGCAGATGCAAGAACATGGCAGTAGTGATCTTGTCCCACAGGTTCTCACCCCCACAGCTGCATCCTGGAGGGGAACGTACCTGGCACATGACCTCCTTCAGCAGGTCCTGGCAGAGCTCTGATCCTGCAGCCTCCAGCTGGTCGATGATGTCCCAGTATCTCTCTGCGATAGCATTGTCTGTCTCCTGGTCACAGCAGCCAAACGTCTCGTACTGGGTGCAGAACTCCAGGTGAAAGGGGGGTCTGAAGGGAGGCTCAAAGTCCAGACACTGAGGGTGGGTTGATACTGGGAGCACAGGAACCAGGAACACCACTGAGGCCAGCAGGAGGGGCAGAGCATCCAGAACATTTCTCATTTCTTCTCCCTGGAGGATCCAGCCCTCACACCTGCTCACCTCTGCTCTGCTTTATGTTTGAGCTGCAGTGGAGCTGCTCAGAGGCGTGTACGCAAGGCGTGTACTGTATGTCTCACCCAAGCTCCAGCCCAGCAGTGGAGGAAGAAATCAAATGCTGTATTTGAGAAAAAGTAAAAAATCACGAGAGGGGGAAAAAAAACTATTATAAATGTTGAAAGGCATTAACCACCCTGTTTATCTATTTACTCTCATGTTCAGCATTCTAATTGTCTTGATATGTTTATATGTACTGTATATGAGTGCATATAAGTGAACCTTTACAAATGATATAAACTTTTGAGTCTTACTGCTACTCTCATTATTCACTAGTTTATGTAACAATACAATAGAACAGCTTTGAATCTATAAACCCTATAAACATAGATACAGTTTATTTTAATAAAGATGCTAAAGGTACTTTTTCTACTGAGGACGTACAATCTCTTTTATTTTTCATAGTTACTTATTATACTGAATTATTCATGTTTTATATTCTCCTTTTTCTCTGAAATAGTTGCAGTTTATGCTGTTTCCAGAAGTATCTATACAATGTGCAGTGATAAAGTTTAAAATGACCTGATTTTTAAATTATTTTTAATGTTATTGTGTCCTGGTTGAGTAAACAGTTTAACATCCAACTCCCTGTTCATCTCTTTCCATGTATACATTTACTGTCCCCAACAAAAGCAACTGCAATATGCAGTGTAGAGATGTAGTGGAAAAAAATAGTATTGACGGCCACTGCAACATATAATGGAGTGGCAACCACTATTAAATCACTGGAGTAAAAAAAAGAGATAGGTGAAATTTGTATTTAAGCCAGGTATATACTTTCTCATGTGCTACCTCTGCTAAATAAGTTAAATTTGTACTGTACCTGGTCACTGGTTCTGTCTCCCATCAGGCTGATAAATCCTGTCAAGACAGCTTTATTGCATCCATGCGTCTCCTCCACGCGCAGTGCCTCTCTGCACCAAGGGTGAACGCACAATTAAGGTCAACAAATCCGTGCCGAGGGTGTCGAGACATGCAAACATCAACGCAGCCCACAACCCAAACTGTAATTTAGCTTCATAAGTCAAGTCAGAGCACCTCCAGGCTCGGCAGCTGTGCCTCCTCCCACACTGTCCCGGCTTGTTGTCAACCCTCATTTGAATATACAGTCAGTCTGTCATCGTGTCCCAGCAGTGCCAGGTGAGAGCAGACATCTCCATCCATTCCTGCAACACACATGTAATCAGCACCGGGCATTCACTGCACGCCTACCAGGACGGTCTGGGCGCAACTTCAAAGATGTTTGAAGTGCTACTGTTTTGGAAAAAAACCATCCATCCACCTTGATTTATTTCATCACATATTGAAGCCGCTGCAGCTGGTTTGGCAGTGAGCTGGGTGAGGTGGTTAACCAGCCTGCACCTTTAATCTCATCTATTGATCAGTTTAATCAGGACATAAAGCACGTCATGCTATTTATCCCTGGATACAAAGCTGGTTTAGTGGCTGGAAGAGCTCCATAAATCCGGGGGCCACACATGGAACAGTCTCCACAGAGTCTTTGTTTTCACCTCAGGGCCTGTTTGCAGACGATGCCTAAAAGGTTATACAAGCTGTTAGTGGTTGTAATGGGAGGGAATGGTCTTAGTTTCTTGCCCTGGAGCAAGTTTGCATGTTCTCCCTGTGTCTGTGTGGGTTTTTTCAGGTTGTCTTGTTTCATTCCACAGTGCAAAAACATGCATGTCTAGGTTGACTGGAGACTCTAATTGCCTGAGGGCTGAGTGTGAGCAATGAATGCCATGTGTGTATACCACCCTATGTGTGCTGGAGGGAGAAAATAAAGAAGATGCTAATTGTTGCAAGACATTGTATGTCATTGCACATGCACAGCATACAAGGAAATGCATGTGCATTCAAGACTGGAGTTGTGCTATTAAATAAATAAATGGAGAATAAAGTAAGAATAGAACTAAGTAAAGTTAGATTCAGTTATAATTTGTTTATTAAACCATAAGATGGTATTAATTGTTAGTTTGTTCCAGAGCATATGTTGAATAGTTTTTTTTATAGTTTTTTTTTACTACTTTTAACCTTATGCAAGATTGTACCAGAGTTTAAATTGCCTTTTCACATCCTTTATTCTTGTGTTATCTTACTCGTGTTTTAATGAATAACTGCTTGAATTGATCCTCAGGAAAATGTAAGATCTTTGTCATGAAATGAAATGATTTGTGAATGATTCTATTCCGCTATCAACCACTTATCCAGGGAGGCAGGTGTGCACCTTCAGTCTTTAATACCTCCCATCTCAGTTCATCAAAACCTTGGCAGGATCAACATTTACTGTTACAACACGACAGCCGCTCGTGTCCATAATTTATAGAGAATTCGCTGAAGCACATGCAGAACATATCCAGCAGGTGACAGCAACAAGCCTTCAAATGAGCCTCAGCATAGACACGGAAACGGAAATGCGTCATTTCTTTTTACTTTACATTTGTTTTGGTGATCTGGAAAAGTGTCAAGTGAGCTTGACTTTGTACCTTGACACTTCCGCCTGAATGCTTCATTGTAAAAAAAAAAGAAAAGCTTGAGAAGATTTCTTCTCTCCAGAGAATGAAAAGGGCAACGAAATAAGGATATAAAAAATTGCAAGAATATTTAGGGCTAATAGATTATGAACAATTATCAACATGCTGTACCGGTTCTTACATATATTATTACCCTTTATTATTTACATTATTCTGATTATCAATCTAAGTATAATATATAAGTTATATCTCATCTTCAGCTGCTTGTCCGGGTCCAGACTGCAGAGACAGCAGTCCCAGGAGTAATTTCCACTAACTCCTCTGGAAGGATCTTGAGTTTTCCCAAGCCCAGAGAGATAATATCCCCAGTGTAACATGTATCTGTCTCTTCCCAGGGAGGCATCCTAGACAGATGCTGAACCACTTCAGCTGGATCCTGTCAGTGTGGAGGAGCTGCAGCTCTACAATGAGCCATGCCTGGATGTCTGAGCTCTTCAGAAGACACTCTTATCCTATTGTTATTACTATGTTGTACATTCCATTTTATATCTCATACATGTGTATATTAATTTACATGCATATACAACATGTCCGTGCAAATAGATTGTATACAGTTTTGTTAACCTACAACCTTTCTTTAGCCCCCCTCTTTTTCTTCAATTCTTTTCTTTTACCCTGTTCACCCCGTGCTGTGCTTTAAAAACCACCGAAGTCATTTTCATTATTTGAAATATTTAAGAAGGTGTGTTTTAAAACAACTGTGTACGAACTGAACATTTTTATTACGTCATTGTTCTTATAATGGTCTACGTTTAACTCAAAACAAGTGAATCCTAAATAAAAACACCGTGCTTTTACTTTGAAGGGTGAATGACGTGTTTCCGGTGGTTTACAGTCTCCGGCTTGATGGCGGCCACAGGACGCTGTTTCTGCCGCCGCCGCCGCCGCTGCTGCTGTTTCTGAGTCTGACAACAAAACATCATAAATGCTCAGCGAGTTACAGCAGCGGGAACACGGCGACATGTCCCCGTAGAGCAGCGGGGGAGGACACGGGGTTCTTGCTCGGTAGCTGACCGGAGTCAGGCCGTTTCTCCCGGCGGAGCAGAGGAGCCACAATGAGCGACAGCGAGGAGCAGGACCCGGACAGGCCCGGCGACAAACCCTCGCCGCCCGACCACCAGCAGCCGCAGGAGCCGCAGGACTCGGACGTGGAGGTGGAGATGCCTCCCGAGGAGGGACTGGAGGAGGGACCGGAGGCGGAACGGGACTCCGCGGTGAAACCAGGCGGGACTCAGGCTCGGAGAGCCGGCGAGAGCAGCTCGGAGAGCCGCGGGGGGAGCAGTCTGTTCTCGTGGCTGCAGAGCAGGACGGTCCGCAGGGGGGTGTTTGTGGATCCGGCCCGGGACAACTTCAGGACCATGACCAACCTGTACTGCTCCATGAACCCCGCGGTGGACTCTGTCAACCTCAGCACACAGACCCACGGAGCCGTGTTCAACCTGGAGTACTCCCCGGACGGGTAAGACCTGCAGCCCAGGGCCCCACACCTTCAGAGTGAAAAGCCCGTCTGGTCTCTGAAGCTGTGTCCATCACACTACCAAACATGTCCTCAAACTGCAGGATAGATCTGTTTAACCCGCACACGCCTCTTCTCTGTGACCACTGTACACGCTTAAGATGAACCTTCATGCGTGCAAGATTTCTTGACTTGCAAAGACTAAAATGCAATAAAATGTATATGCACAAGTGCAGCCATGAATGCAAGACGCACCATTGGTCATGCACAGGGAAACCCCAGTTACTTGCTTGGTTTCTTCCCTTATAAAGGTTAAAATGCACTAAAATACACATGCAGATCTGCAGCTATTGATGCAAAGATGAATTAGATCTTAGATGCTTCCTCTCTCTCTGGCACAGCTCACACGCAAGGACACCCCAATAACTTGGATGGTTCTTGAGAGGAAATATACTAAAATATACCTGCAGATGTGATAGGGGGAAGCTCCATAAATCTCTTTACCTGGAGCCTATTGTCCAGTGTCTGACATGTGAAACAGCTGTCCTAAAAGTGTCTGCAGTGATGAATTGGTCCTGCACCTGCTTGAGCCACTGCGCATGCACAGGGGAACCCTCGTAACTTGCATGATTTCTCAACTTGCAAAGACTGAAATGTTGGACCTGGAAAAACTATAAATCCCTTTACCTAGAGACCAAGGCTCACAGGGTCTGACATATGAAACAGCCCACCCAAATGAAAGGATTAATTGGACGTACATGTGCTTCTTCTGTCTGGATCACTGCACATTCACACAGGAAAACCCTCATAATATGCATCATTTCCTGACTTGCAAAGAGTGAAATATACTAAAACATTCTTGCAGAGCTGCAGGTATGAATGCAAGATGAATCAGATCTACACCTGCTTCTTCTCTCTAGATCTCACACTGGTTTTTAATGCATACTGTGACAATAACTTGTACTATTGATTGACTTGTAAAGATCCACATACCTGCACACAGAGAGAGAGATAGCCCTCTTAGACCAATGTTCACATGGTATAGTTAATATGTCCACATGTTATTGTGTGACTCTTACTGAATAACAACTCCTGAAAGTGTCTGAAGTAATGGATTAGACCTGGTCCTTCTCTTTGGATGCACATGCACATTATATACCTGCAGATCTGCAGCCAGGTTTATATACCTGCAGATCTGCAGGCATATAGACCCCCAGACAGAACCTGGAAAGCACCATAAATCTCTTTACTCGGGGCACAGCGTTCAGTGTAAATCATATCGAATATCAAGTCCTGAAAGTGCATTCAGTGACGAATTGGATCTGCACGTGCTTCTCCTCTCTGGACCACTGCACATGCACTGGGAAACGTCAGCGGTTTCCTATACCTGCAGATCTGACGGAGACAGAGCCTGGGAAAGCTCTATAAATCCCTCTATCCATTGCCAATCTGTCATAGTGTCTGACATATGAAACAAAGGTTTGGCTCCTGAAAGTTTATGATGCCATTAATTAGACCCACACCTGCCTTTTGTCTCTGTATCAGCAGTGAAATCCCAGCGATTTAAAAAGCATATTGGAACTATAACTTGGATGTTTTCTTTGCTCATAAAGAGTCAAGTATTTCTGCAATTCTGAGATAGACAAACCCCGGAAAAGTGCCTTTAATCTTGTCACCTGGAACCAAATATGTGCAGGATTGTGCAATTCTGAAACTGACATAGTTACCTGCCAGTGTGAGACCCACAGAGAAGAACCTGGAGAGAGCAGCCAGGGCCTCACGCTCGGCCTTTAAGCCTGTGTGACCAGACAGCAGATGTAGGAATTAAAGCCTGCAGACAAACCAGGTCAAGCTGCGCGCTGCCAGGGTCAAGTTTGTGTGGGGCAACAGGATAAACCACTACACGTCCTTTGTCCCTGCCACCGAGTGTCTCAGCAGGAGTTTGTTGTCATCCCACACTTCCTGGGCTGTTCCCGGGACCTTCATAGAACACGTAGCAAAGATCGATATCATGTGACCAGACTGTTGCAATCATTTTAATCACCTTACTGCAGGTGTCAGTAGCAATGCAGTTCAGTTCAGTGTTACATTGCCTTGGATGAGCACTGATGTGACTTGATTTAAGTTGTCATACTCATTTCCCTCTGATCCATGCAGTGTTTTTACGTTTTGATGATTCAGCACCAATAGAAGATGACAAATCAAACCCAGTTAATACCAAAGTTAAAAATCACACTTATTTTGTTATTATTTATTTCTTAAATCAGTGTGATGACTTTAATGTCATTATTTTTTAACTTGTGTCTGTATAAAGAGAAATGCTTTGTTGTTTTTCCCTCACATATTCATTGTTGATAT
>CM055199.1:18363266-18380766 GCA_029224185.1 Karalla daura
TTCACTCCAGACTCAGTTGTGGTCGTGGTGACGTTGGGGACTAGTTTCAGCTGTGGAGTAACACACAGCTCTGCCCTCGCTCTACATGGTGCTCTCTGCTCCACAGGGGATAACTGCATAGATTCTATGAGACATAATCTCACCAACATAGTATTATATATATATAAGCTTATTTATATATATATATATCGAACAAGAGTTCTACCACACAGAAAACACTCTATAACTCTTCAATCAATCAGTTTCCCCTAGAGTAAACACAGAATATTGTGAGCCTCAGCCTCTAATTCTTGACGTTTTCTCCACCTTCCACCTCATTCTGTTCACTCTTTGACCAGAGTATTGACACACATCAGTGTTTGGCTCCATTCTCTGTCATTTCTCAGTGTTTGTCATGAAGGTGACCAATCAGGTGTTTTCTCTCTCTCTCTCTCTCTCTCTCTCTCTCTCTCTCTCTCTCTCTCTCTCTCTCTCTGTCTCTCTCTCTCTCTCTCCCTCTGCTTCATTTTGACTGTTACGATCTGCCACCATCTTCAGTGTTTTTTGTTTTGCTCCCCAGCCCCTGTAGTATATAACCGTCGTAGGAGCCAAGCACATGTACAGGATGCCTCAGTGGAGGACGGTCACGGTTCATCCTGGCCGGTTGACTGAGTGCAGAATAGACACATAAGCAGCGATAGAAGTTAGCGTATACTACTATGCATACTCGCCTTGATGAAGATTCTCCTTTCTTATGTGTGTGCGAGGGTGATTCTCTGTGCGTGGAGCTGTCAGATGCCAAAATATGTGTTTTTGTTTTGCACTTGGACAAGGCAGTGTTTGTCCTCTGTGGTGAACCAGAGCTGCGAACTTAAGAGGAAAACATTTTTTAAAAAAGGAAGAAAGAAAATTTGGCAAAAAGTTCCAATTTTTAAAACTAAAAATTGGGTTATGATTACTCCTGAAGATCAAACTAGCAGAAAAATATGTGTATTTTTTCGGAGGGAATTTCTCGTTGGCTTAGCTGAGCTTAGCACAGAAGCTTAAAATGGCTTAAATTCCAACCATATGATCCTCCTAAAAACATCAGAGATTTTTTTTTACTCTTCTGTTTGCCTCAAAACCAAACAGAGTGTTCACTCCCATGTAGAAAATACAAATACTTTGGCTCCATGTCCACTTCATGCTAATCAGCTAAGCTAATTGGCTGCTAACGACAGCCTTGCATTCACTCCCATGGCGGAGTGGTGTCCTCCTGTACCATTCAAAATGTTTCAAGGCAAAACCAGAGAAGAAGATGTGATTTCCATGACTCCCAGCTCACCACGGGGTCCTGTCCGCTCCGAGGAAGGATGCTTTCAACACGTTGTACCTCAGTTAAAAGCGACGCGTATTTCACCGATGGCCTCCGCTTCACGTTCACCTCGGTCGATCTGGAGACTCTGAACTTCAAAGTTTCACCCGCTAACATGCCTCAATTGACCGATCTGAACGTGATGGGACGGGCCAGGCTGTATATTCAGTGCTGCTTTTATTTCACTTGTATTCACAAGCTCTTTGGAGATAAGTGTCTTATCCGTCATTTTTCACTTCAGGTATAGCAAAACCTCTGAAACCGGGTTCATTTTTACGTCATCGTTCTCTCCGTTATTGCTCTGGTCGGTCCAACTCTGGGTTTTCTGTTTCTCTGTATTCTGTTGTGGATTCATTGAATGTTCTCAGTAGTTCTGGTGTGAACCTGTGCACTGTCGCCTCGTCCGATTGCAGCCGGAGGATGAGGCGGGGAAAAACATGTTGAAATGCTCGCACTGTCGTTTCCTGTTCCGATGATACTACAAATGGTACTTAATATCACTGAAATAAAAAGGTTAGCTTCTCTTGCACCGCTGAGTCTCTGGTCATTTCCCTCTTTCCCTCAGGATTTAAGTTTCATTCTAGGAATGAAGTGAACATTTAGACCAGGGAGACATGATAAGACGATGAACATTTTCTAAAACAATAAACATTTTTTTCAGGCCCACGTTTAGTGTTTGCTTTTGTGCTGCGATTAATTGCATAATGTCACAGCTTCGTTCTTCTTAAGTGACCCTCTTAAGACTGTGAGCTACTGATGGTTAGCAACAAATTCACTTAAACACTTGTATAATGAGTCACAGGTTGGTCTACAGCTGTGTTTCCTTCTTCACCATTTGTTCATATTTAGACACAAGAAAGATGTAGGTCAGACAAATGAGTAATATTTCTTTTTTTTATTATGGTCCTGTTGGACTTCAGTCAAACAAAAACAGACAGTCAGGAAAGAAACATGTCACATATCAGACCAGCTGACAGTTCAATTCTCAACTCAGTCGTCTTGAGGCTGATTCTCAGACACTACAGCATCACCAGCGATAAGGTGGAACAACACGCCGTCCATAAACTAGTGAGTGTCTGTTCATTAGTGTCTGTGATCCACATCTATGTAGCTTTGTAAGAGTGTTTCAGTGTGCACCCTGTACACAAACTGTGTACAAAAAAGTGTCTTGCCAACTTCTGTGTGTGTATGTGTGTGTGTTGCTGTCATAAGATGTGTTTCCATTACGTCCATTACATTAAGTTAGTTGTCATAATAAAAAACTCGTAATGGAATCACCTACATTTGGAAAAACCCTATTTTGAGAAAACTAAAAAAAAAAATTTTCCTTGTTTTCCGCTATTTGTCAAAGGTCTCCAATATAATATGCTGCTTGTGGACGATATTACTATAAAAATGATATCGTAAAGTGTGTCAGGCACTGATTTTCATGATCCAAAGTAAAATCCACTGATCAGATAGAACAATTGTCCCGGCTGTCATATTGTGCAGTACTGAAATTTTAAAAACATCGCTTGTACCTTTTCTGAATAACGGTAAATGGAAACGCAGATATAGTTTAGTCAGATTTAAAGGGCCAGTTCACCCAAATGCTCTCATTGCTGAGCAGTGCAGCCCCACTGCTGAGTTCACTCAGTCACAGCATCATCTTCACACCTCTGCGTGAGGTTCGAACCCTAACCCTGAAATGCACATCAGTCCGGAGGTGCGGTCCAGCTTGTATCCGGCCTCCTCGGGGGGGGGGGGGGGGGGGGGGGGGGGGGGGCCCTCACGCCCTCTGGGCCCTGACGGATCGGGCCCTACGGGTCAGCAGCAGCTGCTCCTGCCGCTCCCGCTCGCTCTCCCGCCGCCGGTTGATGGCCTTGGTGCTGGCGCGGAGCTTGCGGAGCCGCAGGGCCCGCAGTCGCAGCTGGAGGTCCTGGGGGATCTTGCCGCCTTTGGCCCGGATCTCCTTCAGCCTCTGGATGGGCGTCTTGGTCAGGGTGAAGTCGCAGATGGTGGCGTGAGGCTCCATGCCAACGTGGCAGCGCCGCATGGAGGGGAAGTACCCCTCGGCCCAGACGATCACCTTGTACTCGCCCGGGTTCAGGAGGCGCCAGTAATCACCGTCAGCAGCTGGGAACGTTAATGAGATGATGAACTAGTGAGTGTGCATGACGTAGGTTAAACAAAGTTTCAGTATTGTATCACAACATAGCGTATTGGTATTGTATCATATTGGATTGAATGGTAACATATCCTATCATGTCATATCGTATCGTATTGTACCTGATCGGATGTCATGGTCGTGGTCCTCCACCTTGATCACAGCGTCCGCAATTCCCTGTTTGGTCAGTTTGTCTCTCACCACGCCTTTTATACCTCTGTGAACCTGAGGGAAGAGAAGATGAGTGTTCATTTAAGGTCAAAAATATAGATATAGATATATATATATGGGATATTGACCAGTCGTCTGAGGCCTAACCTGCTCCATGTAAACCAGCAGAGATTCCTTGTTGTTCTCCCACTCGACGGGCAGCTCGGAGGCGTGAGGGAACTTGTCGCAGGACAGCTCCACCGTTACTTCGAAGCAGTTGGTGTGCAGGTAGCTGAAGTCGTTCATACCTGTTCCAGGGATAATGTCGAAGATCAAAGAGCTGGTCCAAAACGATCATCATATATAAATGTCACTGAAATGCAGCTAAAAAAGAGTGAAAATCTAGACAGAGAATGTGATGTAAAATACCAAACTGGCCTCAAAATAATTTGTGTAAGCCTGCATCTGTTCAAGTGAATGAGGCTGAGTTCACAGCAGGTTAGTTAAGTTTCTGCTGAAATGTCAGTATCTGGTTCTTCCTATGATTCTGGTTCCAACATGTAAGGCTGGAGCCACTTTCCATTTAGTTTAGGAGTAACACTGTTTAGCAAGGAATGTGAACTTGTGTAATTGTTCATGTAATCAAGGGTCAAGTCAGCCAATCACAGTAAACCCTGTATGTGGTTGCCAGATATTCTTGAAAGGGTGCCAAATCTGATTTTGCATAACATCAAAGTTATCACCAGAGAACAAGGATAAATACTCTGTTAAAACCATTCTCGGTCAGAGAATGTCCTAGAAAAATACTACCAGGTACCAGATTTCAGTAATGGAAACATACAAAAGGCTGAACCTAATTGGCTGAGGCTAATTGTCCCATGGGAATAGGTAAAGTTTTCTGAATCTGAGTCCCTTTAAAGTCTGGAGACGTGGAACTAAGATGAGCATGAAAGGGCGCCAGATCTGACAGCTTGAGGACTCTGACTCACTTCCGGGCACGGTGTGCCAGGCGCCTCCGTTGATGATGTTGTTGTGGGACTGGAAGTCCTCGTAGTGGCAGATGCGGCGGTCCGGGTTGGCCATCACCAGGTTGGTGGAGGCGTAGACGGTGGCGAGCCAGCGGAAGAAGGCGTTATCGGCCGTGGGCGTGTCCTCCTGCGGGGCCCAGTCCCGCGTGCAGTCGAAGGGGTAGGTGACCACCAGCTCCCCGCCGTGGAGGTTCGCGCTCAGGACGAAGGGGATGTCCTGCATCCAGCTGATAACAGCCCGGGTCTCTGGGGCCACCTGACACACAACCAACCAATCAATCAGTTCATCAGACTCTATTTTTGTAGCACTTTTCATGCTATGAAATGTAGCACAAACGTGCTTTATTATGGCCACGCCCACACTTTTTTACCCCATTTTACTGCCATTTTCGCTATGTGATATGAAAAGTCTATTATTGCGGGATATATTTTGTTTTCTTCCAGTCTAGTCTTCTTTTGTGTCTTTCTCTAACATAAAGATGCAAAGCGAGTTCTTCCTGTTAATCCTTGACTAAATGTACTAGTTATATCAAGCTTTTGAAATGAATCTATGAGTTAATACGGAAGCTGAGAACAGCCACGTGTATTTTATTTTACTCCCAATACTGCTCATTTTAACGGCCCATTAATAACAAAACCGTCACAAAAAGAATGACTTTGTTATATCGAGGCAAGTGGTTATCATAAAAAAATGGTATTAAAATAGAAAATGAATACATCGTCATTCTCGGCTTCCATACTTTACACAACAAAAGCGAAACAAAACAAACCTCAAACAGTCACGCACAAGAGCACCGTTTTGTGCAGTTTGTGACATCAGATATCCGACTCAGCTTCATGATTCATCACAAGCTTCTTCTGGACCTGTGTTCTTGTTTCTGCTCTGGGTCAATCATGTACACCTGCACTGCTATGTAACCTAGGGTGTAGCCATCTGTTTCCCAGGGTTGACTCATCTAAAACGAGACAGACTGACTAGAGCTGCTCTGACAGGGGATGCAGGAGGAGGATGTGGCATGTGATCCTCAACCAGACAACAGACTTTGAGATCACAGGAAACTTTTAACAAGTGGAAAAATAGCATAGTGTGTCCTATTTAAGTGCTACTGGCAAAACAACATTGTTTTCCGCAGCATCCAATGAGGACGTTAGTCTCAGATGCTCATTGTCTGAGCTCCCTCCTCCTGCGTGCTCAGCTCCTGATGTATTTGATGGCCTCGCTGTGCACCTGGAGGCTCTGCTGCTGCTGCCCAGCACTGAGTGACAATGCTCAGGCTTCCAGGAAAACCACAATTCTCCTGGCTCCGAAACAACTTCCTGACGGGCTGATTGCACGCCACTACAGTGGAAATACACACACACACACACACACACACAAGGTGCCCTCAAAAAGCAGTGTGGCCTACATTTCCTCAAAACTGAACAGGGACTTGAAACTTATTTCACCTCTGTGTCAGAGCTTGGTCCTTTGGGTAAAGGCAGTACAGCTGCACTTAAAAAAGAGTTTAGTTTATTATATTTATTCACCGCCAATAGCTCAATAGAGCTGGATTAACCTTAACTGAATCTTTTGTCAGACTTTTTTTTTGTCCTCACAACCCGTTCATTTAATTCAGGAAATTGTTGTTTCCTACTACGCCACTAGGTGGCGCCAAATTGCAGCTCTAGATCACCTCTACAACCTGTCGCGTTTTGTCCAGCTGCTCTACCACTGTATTGCTCCAGTGCACCTGAGCTTCAAATACTTCAAGTACTTAAAGTCAAAAAATACATGTGAACAATTTTACTGCAGAATAATTACTTTCACTTTTAATTCTTTGAAGTGAGTGAGGCTCGAGCTCTGAGTATTTCTCAGATCTCTGCAATGATGCCTGTGAGGCTGCTCCACATCCTCACCATGGCGTCTTCCTTGGTGTAGTACTCCGGGATGGGGATGTAGTGGTTGGAGACTTTGGATCTATCTACAGCCGTCTCCTGGGAGTCCCACATGATGTTGTTCAGGTCGGGAAAGTTGTGATTCAGGTCGATTCCTTCAAAGCTGTAGCGCCCGTCAGCCCAGCCAGCCAGCTCTGAGCCCTGCAGCAGATCAGACAAGCAGATGGACGAGAAGCTGGAGTCTCAAACCAGATGTGAACCTTTGCGATTCTTTGATCAGTCAGGTGCTAAGTTATAGGCAGCAGATTTTCTGTACTTTTTAGTTCCTCTGTAGCCCCAGAAATGGAGAATTTCACCAGAACAAGAGGCAACAAAACAATGTCTCTGGTGTATCTACTTTTGGGTGGAAGGTACTTTTCTAGTTTACTGGACTGGGAGTCAAATGTTCAGGCGTTGCAACAGTTGAAAGTCCAGCACATTTATTTGTTGAAATCAGATCAGTCATGTGGAATTCCCCTGATTGCAGATTAGAAGATCTCATGCTAAAGTCTTTATTATTCTTTAACTCTTGAAAAAAATCCAGACAAGCTGTTTCAGATAGCAGATCTCCAAATCAAACAGGAGCTAAATCAAACACTGTTCATGAAAAAGCGAGTCTGTTGAGGAAATGTTGTGTTAAGAGACATTTTTTTCTATTTTTCTTTGAAGATGTTAAATGAATTATAGATTACGATGTGATGGTTAAATATGAGTGCAGGTGAACTTCAGTTGTTTTTAGACTCTTTCAATAAGGTGCTTCTTAAGAGCTCATTCGAGAGAGGAGAGGATGAATGAAGATTTTTCTTTTTCTCCTTGTTTTCATTCATGTGTTTGAGATTGTGTGTTCTTGTTGCATTTGTTTGGTTTGTTTGATCAAAGAATAAAGTAAAAACCGTGAATCAAATGAAACAAAAAATGTGATTTTCTCTCTCCAGTTTTCTATTAATATCACAGTTTTACCTTTAACGTTATATTATTATTGTCATTGTTCACTGTGAAGGTTCTGCATGGACTGTTTTGTATTGTGTTGTATTGTGTTGTATTGTATTGAGTTTTGTGTTACAAAACTTTCAAGTTGAATGACAAGAGCAACTTATTAGATATTGTCCTACATTCAAGGATTAGAGGACAGTAGTTCTCATACACCTGCAGAGTATAAGCTCTAGTTTAGAGGGGATCGTAGTAGAAATGTGGGGTGGGCAGTGGTGCAAACGTCACCCACCTTCACGTAGGCCTCCTCATATCCATCCGGGTTCATGGAAGGCAGGAGGTGGATTCTGGTCTCGGTCACCAGCCGGACCACGCGCTGGTTGCCCCTCTTGTACTCTTTACACAAGTACTGCATGAGGTTGAGGACGAGTTCTCGGCCAAGAGCCTCGTTCCCGTGCATCCCTGCCACGTAGCGGAACTCCGGCTCGCCTGCCAAGCAAGGAAATTCACAGTCACTCCGCTTGCCAAGAAATTAACCTAGAAGCCCTCGTCTGGGTCCACGTCTCGGTTATCGGTCTCGCTAAACACAAACTGGGTCAAAGTTAAGGAACATATTCGGTCTCTCTGATCTCGCTCTGCTGTGCTCTGCTACAATGCCTTGCCAACAATCGTGCACGGACTGGCCAGACTTGATGGCAGACATTCCCAAAGCTTGAACTCCATGTATCAGAGCTGTTTGCAACCAGAAATATCAGAAGGAGAGCAAAATCTGCCACCTCGTCTTCACATCTTCACCCCACAAAACCACGTAAATTGAATTCATCTGTTGACTTTGCCAATGACCTGAATTCCTATTGCTGCCACGTGGAAAAGAAGGATATTTCGAAATGTGTTTTTATGCCGTTATTCTGAGAAGAAAGAAGGACAAGCTGCACTTTATTTGCTGGAAATATTTGGCAGGCGTAAGAGAGGCCGCGAAAAAAGAAACAAAGCCCACATCTGAAAGGAAATCTGTCCTGTTCGGCAGAAAGAGAGAGAGAGAGAGAGCGCGGTCTCGGATTTCAGCTCGCTATCAGTTTGTTTACACAGGAGAGGCCTCCTCGGCAGGACGCCGCAGCCTCCCCGAGAGCCGCTGCTGCACTGTGAAGGCTGCATAAACACTGGAGGATGTTGAACCAGGTCCCCCCGAGTCCCTAAACTCAGGGTAACACGAGAACCAGGATGAACTCCGCTCCCTTAATCAAGACTTTAAACAGGAACTAGGACGGTTGAATGTTGTCAGTGTCCTGACAAGGTGCGCTAGAACGCTGGTTTCATTAGAAATGACGTTATTTCGCTGCTATTTTACAGTCCTACTTTCAGGTGCTGGGATATTATGGTTTCTGCACAGATCTGGCGCCCTCATTTATCCTTGTATGGCATTTGTCATTGCTCTCTGGTCTTAACATTGAAGCAATGGAACATTGGTTTATTCAGAAATACCTCAGATGCTATTTCACAGCCCTACCGCTGTCCATTTCTGTTCAAATGTGCTTTATCATTATTATCTGGCAACCACATGTTGTCTGCCACTTGCATGAATGATCATATGAGTTGCCATCCCTCATTAAACAATGAAGCTTCTCAACTTGTTCCTGAACTGAGCGGTAGCTGGGGCCTTGATGCAGCTATGGAGCGTGTATACCTCCAGCCTTGCGTGTTGGAACATGTTGAATCAGATACTGAGGAAGATCCAGGAGCAAAGACACTGACATCTCACCAGAAACCTCACCAAACTGATGCCATGTAGCCTTCATTGTCTTCTGCACCTGAATGGAGGCATGTATGTGCAAACTGACTTGGAGGTGGGTGGGGGATGTTATGGTTTGTGGTATTTTATGGCACATTCTGTCTCTATTCAGATTCAAATGACATTTCTTTGTGAATGAGTACAGTTTTTTGTTATTATTCAACAAAAAATGTTTTTTTCATTCTGGATCCCCTTTAATGGTTTTCAACTTTACTAGAGGAAAAGCTGAGATGCTCTCACCTAGTTCGTGTTTGGCAGGGTTGTCTGAGATCACCATCACATACAGCTTCAGACCCATGTAGCTCTTCCCGATGGTGTAGACGTGGGTGATGTCCGGGCACTCCTCGGTCACAGACTTCATGAGCTGCAGGTCATTTAAGAAAGGCGGGTTAGGGGCGAAGCTGAAGCGTCATCTAAAGGGTTAAATGTGAAATAGTGTGGATCTGTAAACTGTTTGGAGTGTCCTGGCAGCAGGTTCAGAGGAGGCAGAGTTACTCGTGGAGCTTGTGTGGCCTCGTGGCCTTTCAGCAGGAGCTGACCTTTCTCATCTCTTTGTAGTTGTGGTGTCTGAAGTCCAGCGCGTCCTTCGATCCCGGCTCTCGCTCTGAGGCGTAGATGTCGCTGGGATCTAGAACAAAACAATGTGTCTGTTTCTTTCTTCCTTTCTTTTCTCTTTCAGAGAGATAGATGTGATTGTTAGAATAGAGAGCCAAAATGTGGCTGCTTTGATGCCTTTTATGTATTTCATTTTACTATTTTTTGTAGTATCAGCATATTCCTTCAATTGAAGGCACTGGACCAGAAAAGGCAACACATAGTAGAGAAAGACTGAATCAATTTCTGTTTATTGACTCAAGTAAGCTTTTTAAAACTTAACTGCAGTTGTGAACACGTTGTTCTAAAAAGAACCAGATGAAACGAGTCGTTAAGATCCTTGAGTCACGAATCCTCTCAGCTTCTGCTGCTTTGCAGCGTTTGTTGAGCTCACCGTTCACGCGACAGCCCAGAATCTCGGCCCGCAGGCACACGGTGCCGTTGAAGTACCAGGTCTGAGGGTTGATGCGGATGAAACGGGCGACGGTGGGAACGGGGAGCAGTCCCAGAACTGGAGTCTCCGGGTTCTGGTTTCCCTCAAAGATCTGCCCAGTTTGGAAACATTTTAGCATTGTCAGGATTCTCTGCTAATGTGTGAAACATTTTGACAAATCTGGAAGAGACACAGCACCACCACAGCATTTCTGGGAGAGGTGTTTGGTTGTCATTCCCTCCTCCTAGTTAACTATCTCCATCTACTGTCTCTCTCTACTTTAAAACACACCATTCACTCTCACATTCCAGTCATGCATTTATTGGCCTGAGGTGAAAACCCACACATACACAGGGAGAACATGTAAACTCCTCTACAGGAAGGACCCCGAGCCTTGAGACACAACAGTGCTGTCCACTGGAGCACCGAACCGCCCACTCGCACAGATTTCTCTAAGCAGAATCTGCACAGTGGGTGAGAATCATGGGATTTATTTAGCAGATGTTTCTCATTCAAGTGCAATTTCCCCATAATAAAAGACCAAAGTACGTAAATACCTGCCCTGGATGAGCATGAAAAACAAATCACTTGTACTTTGACATGTAGAACAACTTTCAGCTGAGTCTGAGTGAAATCTGTGAGTGATCTTTGAGGTCTTAACAGATAATCAAACAAGTTGTTTTTTCTTTCATGTTTAGCTCCTTATTTAAGGTTTTGTTTATATCTCAAACCTCACTTTTTTCCATGTTTACACCAAAATGTTTCAGTGTGCGTTTAAGTTTGAAAACGTGTTTTAATTGTGTCATTAAAAGGCATAATTTGCGAACACACATCTTGCTCATTTGAGTTGTTATACAGTACAAGCCACAAATTGTAATTTTTGGCTACGCTTTTGTTTTGATTTTGAGTCCTCTCTTCTTTTTCTGTTCACGGTACATATTTCTTTTTGGCACCGACTCCTCAGAATGTGTTTTCCATCTGCGTGAGGTCCAACCAGTCCCGGTGGGCACATTCCTACTCATATCAGAAAGCACAAAAAGAAAAAGAAAAGAGGTTCTTACCGCTTCTTCTGTCCCGTTCATACAGGTTTTCCAGTTCACCGAGTCGTTACTCAGCTGGACTTTGTAGGTGTGGACCCAGTCCCAGCTGTACCAGAAACCAAGAAAGGCAAGAAATCACTATTTGAGAGACTTAAATGTGGCAAAAAGAGCATTACAGTATGTTCCACTTGTGCTGCACAGTTTGAATTTACAACCTACAGTATATTAGACGAGGAAAAAACGACACCACATCCATCTTTTAACATGCATTTATCCTATCAACACATATCATGTTGTGCCTGTTGTCACTGGTTCCAGTCTCGTGTTTGATTTTGGAACAAAAACTGGTGGGATGTTAATCCTGATACTACCTGACCTCCAGATGGAGTTTCGGCCCTGCAGGATGACTCCAGTGAACAGGGTGAGGTGCATGGCGTCCACCTCCAGCCACTGGTTCTGGTCTTTATACTTTGCACACCAGGCTCCGTCATACAAGTCCCCGTCCTCAATGCCAGACTGAAGAGAGAGGGGAAAAAAAAGAGTAAAAACACATGTTGCTCAGACATTTCTCGGTCAACTGCAGAATCCATCGAATGGCCTCAGTGTGTGAAGCATTGCATAAGACTGCGGTGGTGACCTGATTGTAAAATAATTGCTTTCAGACTGCGGATTGGAGGCTGCAGAACATTATGGCTGCACGTCAAACAAACTCACAGAGCTGGACTCGAACACTTTCCACTGCAGAACGGAGTCAATGGGGTTTTATTATAGCAGCAGGTTTTACATGCCAATAAGGGCAGAGGAAAAAAAGAAACCGGGAGTGTGGCCTATTAACTTTATTCTAGGGTCCATTAGTTTGGAAAATGAGCTGCAGTACTTATGAATATAAAGTCACCAAGTCTGTCAATAAATAGACTACTCATTGATTAGATGACTGATTCTACTTCTGTGGTTGTAGCTGAAAAAATGATATCGAAACAAGCGTATCATCATCTTTATTCAGTGCGACTTGTCTTAGGTTTTTCCTGCTCTTGATGCTTTGAACAATCTACAGTCTGCAGGTTAAAGGCCTAATTAGAAGTTTTAAGTCCACTTTTTCAATGTTTTATTTCATGCCTTTTCTGATTCTGTTATTGTATATATGTTGCAGCTTTCTTACATTTACTTATTTATCCCACATTCAAGTAGCATCACCATTAAGCCCATAAGTAAGTGTTGACTTTAGATCATCCTTCCACAGTGGAGTCTGACCTTTCTCATACCCTTCATAGCATCCTGTTTCCTGCTCTATTATGTCCCTGTATTTCTGAGAGAAGCAGCTCCCTGTTCTTGTCGCTTTGAATCTGATCCAGAGCTTCACCAACCTGGATGTTCAGCCTCCCTCTGTGTGGACCCAGACCGGCTCTCTGGTAGGACGAGGCCTGGATCTGGCTGTCATCGACCCGCAGGGACTCCAGGCCCAGAGGGGGACAGTCTGGGAGAGGAGAGAAGAAAACAGGAGATAAAATCTTAAAAATCTGCGTCTCTGCTTGTCTGGAGATGTCCAGGGCTTAAACCTCGTCATCTCTGGTTTCTCAGAGTAAGCAGATTCAGGGCCGATGTTGTAAGAGGTCCCAGCAGCGATGTGGAATCTCTCCAATCATCCTGGGTCAGTCCACAGGAGTTTAGAGGCCCTAACCGCAGAAAAACCCCAGAGACGCAAATCCTCTGAGTGAAATCTGAGACGGGGACCAGGAGGGAGTGAACGTCGAACGTCCAGCAGAGGCAGGGAGACGAGAGTTACAGCTGCAGGTTACTTTATGACTTTGGGAAGAGGCAATAACAATGCCATAACTCTCCAACAGCACCAGACCTCACAGGCAAAATAGATCCCTTTGTTTTCTGCACGATGAACAATGTTCTTAGTGCAACATGTTCGGCTTGCTTGACAAATTGCTCCACAGCTGGACAGTCTGCTGATCGATTTGTCAATTAATCAGCCCATTTACACTTCATTAGGGAGTGTCTGCTGATTTTCTCACACTTCGTTGGCCACTCGATCAATTACATGAGAGATTACGTAACTGCCTGTGTTGAAGTATTTCAAGATCTGGTGTGATTTCTGAACTGATGTAAATAAAAAAAAATGAAATACGTCACTTAATTGGAGTATTAAATGTTTACACATCTATCTTATAATCCTGCTGTAGAACACTAAAATTATATGACTTAAAGGAGCCATCATATAATATTATTAAAGGACACATTCATCAGTTATTAATGATTAGTATTAATGACTTTCAGTGTATACATTTTCCATTCTTTCTGCAGTTTTGCTCAAGTTATGCAATATTTCTACAAATTGCTTGTGATGCTTTGACTCAACTAAAAGATGAATTCTGCAGATGTGCAGTAGCTCTCTGAAGGCATCATTGATTCATTCACCTAAATATTATTGATAAGTCATGAAACAGCTTGAGGCCTCAAAGCCTCAGGAGTTCAGCTGCCCTACTTGGCTCATATTCAGATGATCTTTTTCTTTTTATCTTTCTCACCCAGTTTGGGTTTCTCATCCTTCTCCTTGCTGACTCCAGGTCGTTCCTCTCTGTTTCCCTCCTGGCTGCTCTCTCTGGAGTCCGGCTGTCTGTCTGGAGCAGAGGTGCTGCTGCTGCTGCTGCTGCTGGTGGGTGATCTGGTGTTGACAGTCGCCCGCTCTGTGCCGGGACCCTGAGGGGCTGCAGTCACAGTGCTGTTCCTGAAAACCCTGGGAACCTCTGTCGATGCATCGTCCTCCAGCTCTGCATCTGCAAATCCTCCCAGAAGGACCAGCGCAGCCAACACACACAGCCACTTTTCCATCGTCCTCTTTGTTTGCTGCTGCAGACAGAGTGTGGGGGGAAAAAACCCTCCCAGGCCAGTTTATGTGGAGATGACAGAGCCAGACCTCCATCCACATCCCTCCTCCTCCTCCTCCTGCTGCTGTTCAATCCCACCTCCTCCAGTGCCTCGGCCTCCCTCCCCAAATTCCACCAAACACACAACTGCAGTGGATAATTCAATGTAAGAGCATGAACTCTGGAGTCATCCCACACTCTGCTTTGCTTGTCTTAACAGGCCCATTTTACTCATATTTAGTTGATTACTTTAATTTCTAGTCATTGTGCTCGTAAAAACTATAATCCACTGGTGGTTTAGAATATACTCTACTGAGCTAAAGTATAAAAAGAGAGCAAAAGTTAATGCAAATCTACCTGCTGCAGCAATAAGGCATACACACATAAATTCAGCAGGAATTAGAATCTGAAATGTGTCTATAAAATCTGAAATGAGAATCTGTAATCTGAATTATCTGTTTATGAATTATGTCTATGATGCATGGCAGACTTAATGCATAGTTTACACAATGTGTTTGTATGTGTGTGTGTGTGTGAGAGTAACAGTAACATAGTTTAGAGAGTTACTTTGAGACTTTAAGATTCCTATTGTTCAGTTTGGCTTTTTCACGATGGTTTTTCGGGAACTGTGAGTCAGCGAACAATATGAAACTATTCCAAGTCGGTCACAGTCTAAAACAGATCCATTTGGAGGGTGACTCCTTTCTGTTGAAGGTGATGACTCAGGAGGTCTGTCTTGAAACGTCTCTCTGCACTGGTTTTCTCACCCTGAATCCCTTAACATTTCACTGACTCCATGAAAACGGAGGCCGAACCAGCCTCTCCATACCTTTTCAAAATAACGCACTGGGCATGTGTCTCCGCGGTGCCAGATGGAGACGCTTCATACGTCAGAACTGTGTGACACAACAGACGTGGTCGGGCAGGTGTATCCTGCCAGGTGTGCTTCTACAAACTGTCATAGTTGCTTTAATTGGATGTCGAACGTTTAGGGTTATTATTAAAATGAGGCGATGAAGACTTTTTGTCAGAACAACCTTTCATGTGTTCGTCCTTGGTCTTTGAAAGCTGGTGGCTTTTACCTGTGACTTCTAACGTTGGTTTTTAAAACCTACAACATGCCCCACATTTCACCCTTTTTTTTCCTGGCAATTTCAGGTCAATCTGCTGCAAAGCTGCAGACCTCTCTGCACTGTTTGGACACGATGGTTCGTTTTTCATGATTCACTCTCCCTGCTGTGCTGACTCACAGGAAAACCTCTTGTTGCAACCTCTATTTGGTTCAGTAGCGAGAGCATCTTCAGCATTGCCTATTTAGCCGGCCCAGTCCTATCTATGGGACCGGGCTGAGCTCAGATGTATTGCAGCGGCTTACCTAAAGAAAACACTGATTCTTAATGAGACAAACGCTCAGACTCTTGTATTTTGAGGTTGTCAGCAAACCATCACATCTGTGTTGCATTTAACTCGCTCCGTCACGAACCTCGCTCGCTCCGCTGTCAACATCTGGTAAAACTAATATTGCTGCAATGCAGGACGACGTTAAGAAAAACAAGCAGTCACTGTCTCAGCTGTATGCGACTTGTTTCCAGATGGTCTGTACGCATGTATGCATTGTTTGTGTTGGCTCTGCCCCGACATGTCAGTTTCTCTGAGAGAATTTTAATGAATGTTCTCTCCTCAGCAGTGTATCTGATGTACGGCTCCTGATTCGACTACAACTTAAAGCCTAGTGGAAATATTCACGTCGCTGCTGCTACAGGCCAGATGAATGCCACTAATTATGCTTTTCAAAATAAATGAGACAGAGAGAAACACTTTCATTTCTGTCCAGTTAAAACTCAGTGTGACAGGACAGCATAAACATCTCATAATGACTCAAACTTCGCATACTAATTAGTCTACAAGTCATACACTTGAAGTATAATGTAAATACTGTCAGTGAAATTTGTGTTTTCCTTTGAGAACATCAAAGTTTGCAATACTTTTGACATCTAGGGTACAGTACAGTGAGGTTTAACACATTAACTGCAGCACTGGGGACCTTTATATCACAACACCTTAGTAGCATTAAATCTAAACTAATGACCTGTGTAACATCAAGCTTTGTAACTGCAGATAGAGAAAAGAAACGAAACCGCTCACCCACACAATCAGGAAATACGCTTTTATTCTCTTACTCATCTCGTACCCACACCACAACAGAAAGCAGCGCCAGTGCACTCTGCAGCCAAATGTCAAGACCAGAAACAGTCGACTTAAAATACATGTCAACCATTTCGTTTTGATGCATTTACTTTATAGTTTCTTTGTGGCAGGATCAGGTCAGAGACCTAATGTGAAGACAACAGTTTTGGGAAATAAAAGAGAAGAGTGAGTGAGAGAGTGAGAGTGAGAGAGAGTAGGACAAAACAACTGCAAACTCATTGTGTATTCTACACATCCTCTTCATCTTATAAGATGTTTGAGATGTGACTATACCAATTATTTCTCCATAAGAAAAAAATCAACTGTCACAAGAATTCGGTACATTTTTGTGTAACAGATATATCAAATATTTTTTCTCTTTACACCCTCATATTCTGTCATATTATACTTTATATACTTTTATCATACTTTATTTGTCTACACAGGAAAGTGCAAAAGTATATAAAATATGCATTACTTGTTATCTACTACTTTATGGCATTTCTTTTGAATTCAGTTTTACTTGTTCAGTCTTAAACTAGGTATACTCAGGTATACTTGGACTCCTGCAATGATCATTTGCTAACACTTATATATAAATAGCTTGTCTTTTTTCCAGCTTAACGTGTTGGAACTTCTATCTGTCTATCTGACTTACGGTTAGACGCTCCATACTGCATATTGTTACTATAAGAACTGCACTTTGTGGTACGTTTTACCTGTAGTATTTTGAACCGCGACTTTTATTTTGAAATCCAGAATGCCTCCACCTGATTGGTCTATCCCTCTCATGACGTCAAAACGGGAAATGGCCACGCAAGCGAGCGGAATCATAACATTGCGCTGGAAGTGCTTTTACTCACGCCTCTGTCGCCTTTTCTGAGCCGTTCGGTGGCACTTTTTCGATGGCGGTGACTTCGAGCCGTCGTTGACATCTCGGAGTGACGCAGAAACGTAAACTTTGAGCCTGCGCCGCTGTGGAAACATGTCTGTGGGCGCCGTGGAAGCTAACGAGCAGCAGCGACGCGCTAGCAAACGTCTGTCCGGCTGCGATGACACCGTGACAAGTAAGTGAACCTGTCA